>JAXQQM020079877.1:0-171224 GCA_034641835.2 Pinus albicaulis
TGTTGAGTCTCAAATCTGCATCTTTTCCATACACTTTTCTATACCTTTTTCACTCACCTGAACCTCCCAAGTTGTCAATATCATGTGCAAAAAGGCATCTAACATGGTTTTTAATTATATTTTTGTGTTTTATATTTGATTTATATTTTGTTCATTCAGCTGCGAAATCTTGCCACTTTCCGCAGCTGCTGCAACTTTCCGTAGCTATTTTGTGAAACTCTATGCTACAGGTGTCTACGAGGAAAACGAGCCACATGGGCAGGTCAGGAATGATGTGGACATGGTTCGTGTCCTATTGGTTCGAGCAAACTCATATAAAGAAGCCGCGGTCAAAGGCGTCCACATGGAAGTCAACCATAGAGTCTCATGTTGACAGGGCTCTGTTTCGTGTCACATGAAGGTTCATACGGCCGTTTCTAAGTTGCGGAGGATAAATCGACATCTGTACATGGCTCCTTAGTCGAATTCAAGCATCCACTCCTCACATATTTACTTTCCAACACGGCCATGATCCTAGATCCGTGGACGTAATGGTCTACGTGTTCTCTACTAGCATGAACTTTAGGAGACAGTTATATTTCTTTTGTTATATATAATGCATTTGCATACGCATATAGAGTTAGTCGATGTTAGTCTCTGTTATCTTTTATTAGTCTGCTCTGTAATGTGATTACGCTGCACTTGTGCCGTAACATCACCTTTCTGTAATGTCTGCTTTTTAATATAAGAAGACTCTGTTTTCAACCGAAATTCGTATTTGAAGATCGTTGCCAAGGCTAGTGTAGAGGGCCCCTGCTCAGCTAAGGTTTTGTGCATTAGTGTATAGTTCTCATTTCGTTTCTTTAAAGCTCATTGTGCCATAATCCATTCATATGTTTATACATTGCATTTGCTTCATTTCTGTTTATAAACTTCCATAATTTCCATTTCACTTCTATCTTTCATGTTTTATGTTGTTAATCACTGATCAGTGTTCTTGTTTCAGGTTATAGATAGGCAGCCCGGGCATTTTCATAGCTTTTTGACTAATGACATGGAATTAACATTGTTCTGTTGCTAATTTGTTTTTCTTAGTTTCTGTTTAATTTCAGTACTGCTTTGTTTAATTCAGTTTTTCTCATTTGCTTCAGTAGTTAAATTTAGATATATTAAACTGCTCATAACATCTTCAGTTGCCTCCGAAAGCCACAGCTGGACTGATGGTGAGGGATTGTATTATGAAATGTGTAGTTTGATATTAGTTTCCTTTATGCAAATTTAGATATATTAAACTGCTCATAACATCTTCAGTTGCCTCCGAAAGCCACAGCTGGACTGATGGTGAGGGATTGTATTATGAAATGTGTAGTTTGGTATTAGTTTCCTTTCTGCAAATTTAGATATATTAAATTGTGCATGACATCTTCAGTTGCCTACGAAAGCCACAGCTGGACTGATGGTGAGGGATTGAATTATGAATGTATGATTTGATATTAGTTTACTTTCTGCAAGTTAGATATCAGTTACTCAAGTTGTTCATGGTTACTTCCGAAAATCATAGCTGGACTAATGATGAGGGATCAGAAGACAAGTTGATGTAAATTGATTTAGATTTACTTTACTGCAACTTTTGGATTTCTTTCAGCATAATTTATTTTGTGTTTAGACAACAGCAAGAATAGTTTGGTTTCATGCTCACTATTTCATTGTTTTGATTCATTAGACTAGCAGCATCTTTTCATTTCAGCAGCACATTTTCATTTCCTTTTAAGTTTTGTCATTGTAATTTTCAAATTCCTTTTTAAGTTTCAAGTTGGTAAATCATTATAGAGGATATCATTTCCTTGAAAAAACATAACCATACTTGTTTTCATTTTTAGAATTTCCATTTCATCTTAGAAAACCAAAAACGACAAAAAGTTAAGAAATAGGTTATCTTGCACATATAGTGCGCCGCACTTCATCAGCTTACGAATCCCGGATTGAAAAATTAAATGCAGCAATTTAGGACATACTAAATTGACCAAACATTTTAGCGCCGTTTCCGGGGAAGTGTAACTAGGTAGCCAATTTCTTAAAAAAAAAAACACAAAATCATAAAAGAAGGGAAAACTTGATAACTTCTTGAAGTATGCTCTCCTCTTGCACCTAGTGTGATCTGGAGGATCAGAAAAGAGAGTTATTGGTTTATTAATTTCTTAAGTATGCTCTCTTCTTGCACCTAGTGTGACCTGGAAGATCAGAAAGAGAATTATTAGCCCAACTTTTTAAAAAATAAAAAAAAAAGAAGACATGGAGCATTCAAGACACCAATGAAGAGAAAATAGTTGAAAACCAAGGGAAAAGGCAAAGATTCCAAAGGTATGAATAAAATTTATTTCAAATAAGGGATATCCGGAAAAATGGGTAAATTGCTAAGAGCAGAACCGGAAGGACCGAAGTTTATGGAGGGATATCCGCAAGTAAGGGAGATATTGAAGAAAGCAAAATGGCTGCGTTTTATCCAGAAATTCAGAGGTTATCACAAAGAAGTTACGAAAGCATTTGCAAGGTCGTTTAATGGCTTGGAAGCAGAGATTGGAGACCTTAAGTTTGCGGTCAATGAAGCATCTATAGCAACAGCCACGGAACTTCTTCAAGAGGGTGAGCATTGGCTTAAAAATAAAAGCATCAGTGATGAAGCATGGAAAACAATCTTACGAAACCAAGGTATGGACATAACTGTTTTTAAAAGAGGAATTCCTGTGCATACATTGAAAGAGGAATGGGCTACTTTTCTGCTAGTTGTTCAGAAATTCATTACATGTGAAGGCCGTTTTGGGTCCATGTACATGTACCATACCAGGTTACTGATGAATTTTCTAGATAATCAAGCTCTCAATCTTCCATATTTTCTGTTAAATAGCTTGAAGAAAATGGCTGTGACTGTTCAGAAACACTTAGGAGATGTAGAACCACATCTATATCACCACGGCCTTGTAAAAATTTTGATTGAAAAGGATTTAAAGGAAAAGAAAGACACATGGGAACAATTTCTGGTTAGAAATTTCTTTGAGGAACCTCAGGAAATTCCTGCAGGTAGCACATCAAGAAGAAGTAGGAGAAAAAGAATAATTGATGAAATCCAAAATACTCCTACTACTACTGTTGAAAGAATTGATAGGGAAGAGAGACTGTCAAAAAGGAAGAAGAAGGAAATCAAAGGTAAGAAGCCAATAACACCAAAAGAGAGAAAAACTATTGAGGCCATACATCAAACTCTTTCTTCTGAAGAAGAAGATCATCAAGTGTTATCTGAAAGATTAGTTTATCTTCAAAAATATTCATCTATGCCCAAGAAGACAGAGAAAGGAAAACAAAAACAAAAGGATAGTGTACCACAACGTGTGAGAAGAAGTAGCAGACTTAAGGGGAAATTGAGGAAAACACAAATTAAGGGTCCTCATTTCATTGATTTGGGTGAGGAGACATATGAACAGTCCCCAGCTAACCATAGTCCATCTCAGTCAGTTAGTGAACCTGGTTCATTTCATTCTCAGTCAGACATTGAACATACTCCATCCTATTCTTAGCAAGATGTTGATGTAAGCCCTTCTCAACCAGATTTTGAAAATAACTCTCCTTCAGGGCATTTTGGGGACAACCCAATAAAAATGACACCTGAAATAGACCCCAAGCAGCAGGAAGTATATGACTAGATAGAATATTTGGAAAAGGCAGCTACAAGTCCAAGTACTTCGTCCATTCAGCCTCATACAGTACAGGATGATTTAGTCCAATCACTAAAACAAGAAATTTTTGAGCTAGAGCTTTTAAATAGGCACATCAAAAATGAAAATGAGACATTGAAAGAACAAGGCAAACTGGACAAAATCATCCATGATAATACCATGCTACATCTGGGAATATGGTAGAAGAAGAATAAGAAATTAAAAAGGAAATGCCAGAAGTTGAGTAGAGCACTCGTTAATATCAAATTTAGGTGCTTAATGAAGAAACCCAGAATGTTGGCAGTACCAAGGAAGAAGAGGAGAGGATTGGATGTGCTGGCTGAAGTGTCAAGGCACATGAACTGAAGAAAGATTATCAAAATTTTGGTTGCATGAGGACATGCAACACCTTCACAGTGGGGGTATGTTGAGTCTCAAATATGCATCTTTTCCATACACTTTTCTATACCTTTTTCACTCACCTGAACCTCCCAAGTTGTCAATATCATGTGCAAAAAGGCATCTAACATGGTTTTTAATTATATTTTTGTGTTTGCTATTTGATTTAGATTTTGTTCATTCAGCTGCGGAATCTTGCCACTTTTCGCAGCTGCTGCAACTTTCCGTAGCTATTTTGTGAAACTCTATGGTACAGGTGTCTACGAGGAAAACGAGCCACATGGGCAGGTCAGGAATGATGTGGACATGGTTCGTGTCCTATTGGTTCGAGCAAACTCATCTAAAGAAGCCGCGGTCAAAGGCGTCCACATGGAAGTCAACCATAGAGTCTCATGTTGACAGGGCTCTGTTTCGTGTCACATGAAGGTTCATACGACCGTTTCTAAGTTGCGGAGGATAAATCGACATCTGTACATGGCTCCTTAGTCGAATTCAAGCATCCACTCCTCGTAGATTTACTTTCCAACACGGCCATGATCCTAGATCCGTGGACGTAATGATATACGTGTTCTCTACCAGCATGAAATTTAGGAGACAATTATATTTCTTTTGTTATATATAATGCGTTTGCATACACATATAGAGTTAGTCGATGTTAGTCTCTGTTATCTTTTATTAGTCTGCTCTATAATGTGATTACGCTGCACTTGTGCCGTAACATCACCTTTCTGTAATGACTGCTTTTTAATATAAGAAGACTCTGTTTTCAACCGAAATTCATATTTGAAGATCGTTGCCAAGGCTGGTGTAGAGGGCCCCTGCTCAGCTAAGGTTTTGTGCATTAGTGTAAAGTTCTCATTTAGTTTCTTTAAAGCTCATTGTGCCATAATCCATTCATATGTTTATACATTGCATTTGCTTCATTTCTGTTTATAAATTTCCATAATTTCCATTTCACTTCTGTCTTTCATGTTTTATGTTGTTAATCACTGATTAGTGTTCTTGTTTCAGGTTATAGATAGGCAGCTCGGGCATTTTCATAGCTTTTTGACTAATGACATGGAACTAACATTGTTCTGCTGCTAATTTGCTTTTCATAGTTTCTGTTTAATTTCAGTATTGCTTTGTTCATTTCAGTTTTGCTTATTTGCTTCAGTAGTTAAATTTAGATATATTAAGCTGCTCATAACATCTTTAGTTGCCTCCGAAAGCCACAGCTGGACTGATGGTGAGGGATTGTATTATGAAATGTGTAGTTTAGTATTAGTTTCCTTTCTGCAAATTTAGATATATTAAGCTGCTCATAACATCTTCAGTTGCCTCCGAAAGCCACAGCTGGACTGATGGTGATGGATTGTATTATGAAATGTGTAGTTTAGTATTAGTTTCCTTTTTGCAAATTTAGATATAGTAAATTGTGCATGACATCTTTAGTTGCCTCTGAAAGCCACAGCTGGACTGATCGTGAGGGATTGAATTATGAATGTATGGTTTGATATTAGTTTACTTTCTGCAAGTTAGATATCAGTTACTCAAGTTGTTTATGATTACTTCCGAAAATCATAGCTGGACTAATGATGAAGGATCAGAGGATAAATTGATGTAATCTGATTTAGATTTATTTTGTTGCAATTTTGAATTTCCTTAAGCATAGTTTCTTTTGTGTTTAGTCAGCAGCAAGAATATTTTGGTTTTCATGCTCAACAGTTCACTGTTTTGATTTATTAGACTAGCAGCACCTTTTCATTTCAGCAGCACATTTTCATTTCCTTTCAAGTCTTGTCATTGTAAATTTCAAATTTCTTTTTAAGTTTCAAGTTGGTAAATCATTATAGGGGATATCATTTCCTTGAACAAACATAACCATACTTGTTTTCATTTTATAATTTCCATTTCACCTTAGAAACCAAAAACGACAAAAAGTTAAGAAATAGGTTATCTTGCACATATAGTGCGCCGCACTTCATCAGCTTACGATTCCCGGATTGACAAATTAAATGCAGCAATTTAGGACACACTAAATTGACCAAACAATTACCATGCCTCTTTAGAGGTAGTTCGGGAGTACGAGGTTGAACAGAACCAATGCGCCTCTCCCGTACTTACGCAATATGCTGCGGGACAGCTTGAGGATTTACCCGCTCCCATTGACATTCCCCCTCCTGATGTTGAGATGACAGAGCCTGTGGCCACCATCCTCCACTTGTCATAATCCATGAGACCCTCGGTGGAAGCTCCCTCTGAATATTCCCCTATTTTTTTGTTTGACCTCCCTTCAGCGATCACCCTGAGCTCAACATTAGTAGATACCTTATCTTCTTTTTCTTTCGTCATTCCCTATGATGATGTGCATGTGAACCTCTCTTCTCATAATGATGATTCAGGTAGCTTTGCCGCGTCATGTGGTCTCCCTTCCTCCCATCACTCCATATTCTACTGTGATGATGACATCATGGAAGCGTTGTCCACCCCTGACTTCATATTTCCCACCCATAACCAGGATGGCACCATCCATGTCTATGGTGACTTTTTCAGCCTGAGCACAAGCTACACCTCCAGTAGCTCCCACATACCACCTACCCATCGGCATGTGAGTAGTAGACATCATACCCAGATCACTCCTTCTCGCAGTGGTTGTTCGATCTCTACTTTGTGCTCAAGTTGTCGGCATTGTTCACCATCCTCTCATTTGTTGTCTTGTGGCACTTTTCAGATGGAGCTCCCATCCACACCTTATATCGGTTATGCCGATGGTGCAAGTCGCTACTCCTAGAATCTAGCCTCGGCAGGTTGGGCCATATTTACCCCCTTGCATTCGCTAGTTCTCTCGAATGGTGTATACATTGGTACTGCTACCAATAATCAAGCCGAATATGATGCAGTGCGAGGTTTATTAGCCGATGCCCTTTCCCATCACATCCTCCACCTTCATGTTCATTTATATTCCCTGCTTCTTGTCATGCAATTGAATGGTGTCTATTGTGTGCATAATCCTATCCTTTTTAGAAGATATTTACGAGTTAAGCTTTGGATGCGTGAATTTGAAATCATTACATTCAGTCATGTACCTCGAGCACAAAATCACTATGTTGATAGCATTGCAAACAATATTCTAGATTGGTATTTAGCACACACATTTAACACAAGACAATAATATAAGATAAAACCATCAAAATGATGCATATCCATAATATGTGTCGTATAACATGTTTTAGAGTCCATCAACTCTGATACATATGACATGCCCATAGCATGTTACAAAAAATCAAAACTGGGGGCACCACCTGCCCCTACACCTAATCACTATCTGGAGGATCTCGTGCCAACGGCTCTACTCCTATAGCTCATAGATCGCACATCCCCTGTCTGGCCATCGCCATGCGCCACATGACCCCTCGCCACTCTGAGGGTAGACCAATACATGGCTCTATGTACTGGTCGTCCAAGTCTTGTCAGCCGCGCTCTGAAACATCAGTCAGAAGCCTCTCACATCTATGATGGATGTCCTCCAGGAGGGTTGTTTCATCCTCATTTTGTGACTCTCTCGATCCACTAGGTCCTGCAGCTCCTAATACTGCAGGCTGCCCCATATACCCGGCCGGTTTCAACAATGTTGTATCTACATACCAAAAGTGAAAGAATCAGTACCATATACATTATTCTGAAACTTTACAATGCACATAAAATATTAGCAATTTTTCACTTACCATCAGGCCCCCATACTTGACCAGGCAGCAATGGCGAATCCAAGTCCCCACGATAACTCATCCAACTGTAGGGATAGTCGTCTATGTACAGCGGCATCTGATCCCAATGAGAAAAGAACTCGGCCGGAACACACGTCCAATAGCCCCACCTCCTCCTTTGCACAACAGTTTCCCCCACCAGCATATCCTAGGCTCTCTCAAGCCCCCATCTTGGAGTTGTATGTGAGGTCAAAGTGTCGAGATCTTCTCAAAGAAGAGCGAGCAAAAAACTATTCCATATGCATAGTCATGGTTCACTTGCCACTTGCATAGCGAAAACTGTCGTGTAACAACGATAGCATCATCTAGGCCCACCCATAGTGGGTCCCACTCAACACACTCTCCAAAAGCATCATCTTCCCTCCAGTGATGTGATGGAGTGCTTGGTTGCCCAGGATCCATAGCACCGCTGCGGCCACATCACGGGTCTCTAACCTTTCTAGAACCCCGATAGGTATCCGAGTCCCCTTGAATTGGAGACCTGGATGATAATGGTGCTCTACAAACTCCATGATGTTCTAACCTTGTGGTAACACTGGCTGAGTATTCCCTACCATCCCAAGAGGAGGGAGACCAGTCAGGAAATATATATCCTGGACCGTCAATTCAATCTGGTGCCCTTGCACTATAAAGACCTAATGGTCTGGATCCAAATAGCTGACAATCCGGGCAAATAAGGGCTCTCTAGCTCTCATCAGAGGGTTCTCCACAAACTTCAAAACTCCAAACCTAACTAATGCACTGCAGACAACCTGATCCTCCCAGATCTCTGACCGTAAGGTGCCTAAGTCTCTCTCTCTCTCTCCAGTTGATCCGTAATTCTGTCATATCTGCACAAAACCATCATATTTTTTAGTGTACATATAGGAAAGACTGTATCTCAACATCAAAACCCAGTGCTCAACCCAAAAACAACACAAAAATACCCCTCCCTGTCAGGTCGCACTTTTCAGGCCCAAACCTGGGACAGGTTGCAGTTTTTTGCCCAAAACCTGCTACCCAGGTCACAGTTTTTGCCCCAAAAAGTACGACCCAGCCATGAAGAGGAGTATGGGTCTCTTCCTGAGCTCTGGGGACCCAAACTGAACTTTCAATCCACTGAAATGAAAAAGTAGGGTTAGGCCTCTTACCTGCAACTGACGGATCTCAATTCCAATGGTCAGTTTGTCCGCTACGATTGCCACAAGATTTAGGGCCTTCTCTCCTCTCTACATTCACCACAACTCCACATGCAAATGATTGAATTTGGAGGGAAAATGCCTTATTAAAAGAAAATCCTTGATTTTGATTTCACCTGCTGCGGCCAAACCATAGCTTAGTTTGACGAACCGTCTGTACCATTGGAAAGCTCTCACCGAGCCCTCAAATGGGTATCTGTTATTTTTTAGTGACTTGATACTTCACCAAGACACATTTTGTCCAGGAAGCATCACTTCACCCCTCCTCAAAATCGAATTTCTTCACTTGCAACACTCGTACTGGGGGCACCACTTTGCCTCCATACTTTTCCACGCTCGTGTCGATTTTTGTCGTGAGTTACCATTTTGTACTCATGTTTCTATGCCCCCCCATTAGACCTTTATTGTGTGGCAGCACCATCAAGTCACCCTGGTTTAGAGCATCCAAGTTGAGTCATCATCGCATTCATGACGTCTATCCCGAGTCCCTTTCTATCTCGCTATAGTCCTCCATCCTTTGTTGCTTTGTCCCTCTCTCATGTCGCACATTATGGCCTCCAACCCCACTATTCCCTATCCCTCATGATATTGTGTCAGTCTCTTCCAGGTCATCCATGCCCTTTATGCTCTAACAAGGGAATTCATCCATCCACTACTCAGTATCCCCCCCATTTCATCATCACCCCTAGTGTCCATCTGTCAATTGCTCTACTATTTTATCTCGTGCCTTAGTTGAGGACCTCTTATTGCCTCACCTATGGCGGACCTCCCTCTATCGACATCAGATCATTTATTCCAGAAGACAGGTCTAGAGGGCGGTGTACCTTGGTTCCAGCTTCCACTCTTGTTCAATGCCTTGGATCAAGAAAAGGGACTCCTTATAGCCCTTTGAATTGAATTTTTCTCAGCTCCAGCTCCTTTCAGCATGATCGAGATCCATATACTCGATGTTTCAGTGATGCAGTAGATTGGACCGATGATTCTCGGGTGTGTGTGAGATGTTTCAACCCTCATGAGGGGGTGGCCCTACAAGTAGCCCCCCACATGCCCAGATGACCTCTTCATTTTAGCCTTCGATGTAGCTCCATAGATTTGATGATCTTGGCCTCAATCGCTTTCAGCTCCTTTTTTATTGCATGTATCAGTCATATTTTTAGAGCCCTTTTCTGTTTACAGGGGCATCTGGGTTTTATTTGTATCTAATGTACTCAGATATTATTGTACAAGTCCTGGCTGTTGTCCCAGGCGTAATATGTATGTGGGATTCATTATCATGTTATTTATCTGACTCATTTTTATGCCAGCATGTACTATATTTTTCAGTCCCTTGTTTACTGGACACATTATTCTTTGTACTTTGTCTCGACAGGCATAGGTATGCCTCCCCCACCACCTATAGCACAAGTAATCACTCATAAAAGAGACTTGTCGCACTTGTAAGTCTCGCCTCCTCAGGGTCTAGTCCTCTCAGCACTTTGGTCTACCTTATATTTCTCTCTCTCTGACTTCCCCTTCGGTGTCTAGTGATTGAGTTCTTACAATGTACTTCGGTCATATGATTAGCTCCTAACACTCGCACATTGGGGGGGGAATCTGTTACACCATTTTTTGGTCAACTAACCTATTATTATTAGATGGACCCAAGTACACCATGTAAGACCAATTTTACCCTAAGTAAAATTGCTTTCACTATGAAAATAACTTAGTAAACCACCTTTATTAAGTTGTTTATGGTCTAAACAGAAAACCCCATGAGAAAATATTAAATAAATCTACATTTTTTTTATTTTCCTCAAGGAATAATTAGTTAAACAACAGTTTACTTAATATTCCTGGTTATATTTAACCCAAAACATGGAAATTAATTAGATAAATCATTATTTATCTTATTATTTTCTAAAGAATAATTATTTAAACCTTATTTAAATAATATTCTTTGTTAAATATGACTAAATCACCCATAAATAATTAAATAAATCATTATTTATTTGATTATTACTCAACCACATCTTTAAAATGATAAATAAATCATTTATTTATTTATTATTTACAAATAAAGGGATTTGACCCAAGTCAAATTCCTTTTCCCTCCAACAAATATAATAAAATATTCCATAAAAGTTAGATCTTGATTTGGTTAATAATATTTTAATTATGCACCAATATCTAGACTAACTCAATATTTTGTTATAAATAGAAGGGTTTTCCCATTCATTTACCACCTTTTGTTGCCAAAAGATCACTCTAGATCTATACTTTTGGTCTAACTTTGATCCACCATCATAGTCATATTTTGCTACCATTTTTTTTGGGGTTTTCTGCACCATCAAGAGAGAGGGATTTTAGATCTTAAGTGCTGAGGACTTACAAGAACCCATCCCATTGAGGAGAACTAGTAACATCCTTCCATGTTTTCCTCCCAAGTGCCATTAATACAAAATTCATTCAACATATTATTGTCTTGTCTATTGGATGCATGGAGTAAATCTTGTTTTATTTACTGCTTAATGTCGTTTAATGCATAGATATACATTTTTGCAGCATTTATCTTGATCATTTGATTGCAGATCTAAGGATATTGGCAGCCATCTTTGCTGTTAGGGCTATTTTTTATGCACAACTAAAGTGGTATTTTTTTCGTACACTTGCAATTAAGATTCATACTAACACATATATTGCTGATTTCCCCATTTGGGAATATTACAGAAAGAATACTACGAAACCTTTTACAAGCAGTAGTACAAGGTCTAAGGAGATATTAGACATCATTAATTCTAATGTGTGTGGGGAAATGTTTAATAAATCTCGTAGATACCATATTTACTATGTGATCTTCATTGGTGATCACTCTAGAAATACATGGATCTATCTTCTCAAGGTAAAGGACAAAGTAATTTAAAAGTTCAAGGAATTTACATCTAAACTTGGGACCTTAACTGAAATAAATCTAAAGACTTTGATATCGAATAATGGAGGAGAATAGAATTCAAAAGATCTAATTGCATATTGTAAAGAAGAAGGTATTAAGAGGGAGCTCATTGTTCCCTACAACCCTGAGAAAAATGGAGTAGCAGAAAGGAAGAATAGAATTATTGAAGAATGCATAAGGAATATGATATTTGATCAATATCTACCAAAATTTATATGGGGAGAAGTAGACATGACAACAATATATATACAAAATATAATTCCTCATAAAATCCTTGAAAATATGACTTCGGAAGAGGCATTCAGAGAGGAGAAGCCATGATTATACCACTCTGAATGTGTGGGTGTCTGAAATACATCCATGTTCCAAAATTCAAAAAAAAGAAGCTAGACTCTACAAGTATAAAAGGTATATTCTTTAGATGTATCCTTTCATCAAAGGCTTATACAATCTATATCAAATAAGGAATAAAAATCAAAGCTAGCAGGTGTTGTACCCTCCTCCTTTTCTTTTATCCTTAATATAACACTAGTACATTTGGTCAAAATTCCGACACTTTAGTTCTGACACTTATGACGTATTGTCGGAAATTTCCCCAAATTTTCTCAATTTTTTAAATCCTTCCAAAAAGCATCAATATAGAGACATATTTGGTATTGCGACATTTAGGAACGTCGTTGGTACACCGACGGTTCGGGACACAACGTCAGAAATGCGACGTTGCTAAGACATGAGTCGATATTGCGACATTTGGTAAAAATTTGGTATTAGGGACAAATGTCGGTCTTGCGATGGTTTGCGAACAACCGTCGGCATTGCGATGGTTTGGGGATAAACGTCACAATAACGACGTGTAGAGACACTTGTAGTGCGATAGAATTGGGGACATATAATACATAAGACTAATTATATATAATATATTGTATATATTATATTTTATCTTCCACTAAGGCTTACTTCATGCCATAATATTCTTTCCCTCTCTATTCTCCTTCCCCCACAACCAAACCATATATCTGTGATTTGAATCACCATAGAGTCATGAAAAGACTTCCCATACAGCTCTTTTTCAACATAAACCCCACCCATTCAAGTGTTGAGACACTGATTTGCTAGGGTTGCATCAGAGGAGACATTAATCTGATAGGGTCACATCAAAGGAAACATTAATCTATTAGGGCCACATTGAAAGGCTAAGCAAAAAAATGGTAATGTGGTTTCTTCATGCCTCAAAATTTTTCAATTTGGCTTCAAAACTCTTGTGCATGTAATCCTCGCATAATCAGTTCATGTTCTTATTTAGTTATTTTTATTATCTTTTATGTCTTGCATTTCATGTCTATTTTATAATGATTGTCGGTGATATTTTCTAAGGTATTTAGAGATCTGGAAATCAGATTGCTTTTAAGTTGAGAGGTACATCTAGAGAACCTTCATTTTAGTACAACAATTCCCTTATTTTCAGACCTTATACTACATGCACCCAAGACACAAAACAAGGCACTTATATGATTTCTCTTTAGCCATAATTTTAACCTTTTAACTCTAAATTTGGTAGGAAATGGGTGTAAGTTTGGCCATTAAAATATATAAATATATTAAGAGGGTTTGATGTTTCCCAAGACAATTCCTAGCCATCAAAGCCAACATATTATTAAGTGTTGGTTTATTTTTCCTTTGAGTTGCCATGCAATTTTGTTGGTTAGAATTAGAGTTGCAGATATCCTAAGCCACATATTTGTATGGAGGAGTGTTTCGTAAGGCTGCACAACGTTAATATTAAATTTGAGACCATTCATTGGGTGGTTGTAACACAAGCCTTTGAAATTAATGAGGTTGCCCACTAATTGTTTGTCTAAATGCCTCTAACAAGATTTCTTTGTTTTATGCCACAACCTTACTTAAGTTGAATATTGTTGACTTGTATTCACATTGACAAGTAGGGTATGCTTTTAAATAATTATTTTTTGGTCTATAATAACATTTTTTATGGGTTGATTTATAATTCCTTCATTTGCTACTACCGTTTATTTGATATATTTTTGTTGCATGAAAAATGTTTGAAGAAACTCTTGAATTAATTGCTACACATGTAGTAGTGTTCACTTTTTGTCATAGCATGTTAGTTACAAGCTCATATAAAAAGACTAAAGCTATTCTTTGTGACCTAAAAAAATAAGGAAAACAAGATACATGAATCTACTTCAAATATGCCTTATAACTCTAAATTTTAGTTTTGTTTGAGTTTGTCCCCAAAGTGTTTGACAAAATATTTGAGTGAACTCTATCACATGGATGTCAGGCTTGATGGTATTTATTATCACAAGGATTCTTTTTCTTTCCATATGGTTAATTTCACAGAACTTTGCTCCAATATTATTATCACAGAGATGTTCTATTTTATGTATCAAAACTCGAATATGCTTCTACATGGCCTTGAAAGAGGGTCAGCAGTAATGGAAAGATAGTTAGTGACATGGGAAATGGAGACAAGTTGGTTGAGTGAAGAGTGAACAAAAAAGTGCAAAAAGGATTCTAAGTCAAGGGATCTAGGGTTAGCAAAACTTTACTTTATTATTTATAAAAAGTGAGAAAACTGATAAAAAAAACCCAAATTTTCCTTCAAGTTCAAATTCAACTTGAATTCAACTTGAGGTCCAGTCATGAGATTTGAAGAACCTATTCAAACCTAAGAATTTTCTTTAGGTTCGTTAAATTTTAAACCTCAAGTTTGAATTTTGGTGAACCATGTGACATAGATGGTATCAATGTTTTTAGCTTGCGAAAGGGATTGCTAAGCTTCTCAATGCTCATAGTTAAGAGTCTTCAAAAGTTATACCACAAATATCAATTGCATCATAGGCTGATAGAATATGTTTCCCTTAAGAGGAATTAATGAAAATCAGACAAACACCACCATCTACCTACAATTCTCTCTGCATTTTTGCTACTCTTTTTCCTTCCAACATGAATCTAAGGTGCTTTGTGCACCAACTGGTGGAAGGGTAAAATCATAGACTAGATTGTCTATTACTTGAGATGTTTTCATCATCTCCAAAACATTAAAACCCTTAAGGAACCTCCCTCACCTCAATTTCCAAGGCCTCTCCCAATCTTTGTTGCATGCCTCTTTCCTTCCTGTTAGCCCCCCTATGAAATTCTTGACAAGCAAGCTGGGGGCTATGTTATCTTGAAGACTTTCAAGGAATGCATCTCCCCTGAAGACACATCATCCTTGAATTCTCTTTGTGCTTTGCCTTATACAAGTCACCCCTGCTGATTCCTAGTATAAAGCCTCTCTGTTTTTGAAGAAATGCCCAAAGGCCTCCTTTTCCCCCTTATTTTACCCTCATTTAGCCCCTTTTTATCCCCCCTTGTCCCCCCCTCTATTTCCCTTTTTTCCCTCTTAATCCTACCAAAATCCCCTTAAAATTCTACCCTTAGCCTTTGTTGACCATTTTCCACCTTTATTCCTCTATCGTTCCCCTTCCTAACCTTTAAATCACATTGAAATGGGCCAAAAACCCACTTTCCCACCTTATAGTGGGGCTAAACCCCTTTTCCCCTTTCTTCTGATTATAAGTCCGCATTATAAATCAATTTAATACATAAGTGATCTATGTATTAACCACTTCCCCGACCATACCCTAAGGACCTTATAATAAAGCCTTTATATTATAAGTCCCACCCTTTATAACCACTTCCCCTTCCATACCCCGCCATGTATTTGCATAAACTTTATTATAAATTTTTGTGTTATATATATAGTCTGCCGCATTGCAATCGCAATCGAAATCCCTATTCAATCGCAATCGCAACTCTTGTGGGACGACCCCCGATTGGTCCATCGCAAATACTTGCGATGCGATTGATCGCATCGCGCCCCGATCGTTCCATCCTCCGATTGATCGCAAGTTTTTCCGCCCGAGCTCCAATTGCGATCCTTCGATCTCATCCTGACCGTCGATGTTCCCGCCAGATCAGACAGTCAGCGTCCAATCGCGCCCCGACCTCTGATCGCAATCGCAAGTCCTAACTCCCGATGCCTAATTTCATCTCGACCGTCCATCTCCCAGCTAATCTGATAGCCAGCGCTCAATCGTAAATCCCCTTCTGATCGTAATCGCAAACCTTCTCGTCCGACTCCTGATTGTGATCTCCCGATTCAATCTTGGCCGTCCTTTTCCATGCCGATCCTGCGGCCCAACGCTAATCGATTCGCACCCATCGCGCCTCCCGTTTCTCCCTCCAATTGAATGTGAGCCATTGATCTGGCCTTCAGATCCAACGGTCAGCTCTCAATCGCACTCCCACCGCCGATCGCAATCACAACATTTGAAATGTGTGTTGCGATTGACACCCGCTCCGACCTCCGATTGCGATTAGACCTATTGGGTCCCACCTCGTACGTTCGTATCCCGGGTCCCACATCTGCTACTCCGCTCCATTATTTTTCCCTATTTTCCTTTGTATTCCGCTCAAATACTAACCTTTGGGCTTTACACTAATGACTGTTTCCTTCCACCACCCTTCATTATTCCGCCGCTCCTCCTGTCCCGCCACCATTCCTCCGGCCCTCCAAAGCATTCCTCACCACCTCTACCTATGGTTTATGATAGATTTGTTCTATTATGCCGAGAGCACCAGAGACGACCTTTCAGCATTTGATGGTGGCCAGCATGAGAGATTCAAAGGCAGTTAATGATTATTACTGATATAATTGATATTTAACTTGCATTCAAAGGAAAAGGACGCAGTTGAAGACCAACGCACACGAAATAAGATTTATCTGAGTTTAATGTTCAGCGGAGTACTCTTCTCCAGAAGTACGCCTTCCCACAGTGGCCACCGCGCTCCCTCGAGCCCAGGAAAGTTAAGGATGCTGACAGAAGCTTCTTAAGACTATCAGGGTTGCAGTAATGGAGTATGGAGTGCCCTGCGGATCCGTCCATCCAGTTCATTTATTTAGAAGGCTAGCACAGATACCAAACACCAGAAAGGACTTCAAGAGACATATCAGAGGTCAATTGCGACCTGACAAAGGCTCCTAGTAGTCTACAGAGTGCAGCACATCGCCATTAAGCAGAATGGGCTTGGCTTCCTCCACCATTATGTCTTAATAAAACTCATTTAATTGTTCACCTACTTTTGTTTTCTTCCTCTTCTCCTATAAGAAATCCCTAAGAACGAATTGAAAAGGTTGTTGTTCAGTTGTTCGGCTGTTGCTGTTAGAGGGAGTCATCTTGACTGTTAGAACAGTCTTGGGAGGGAATAGTAGAGTAGTTATATTTAATAGGCTGGGAGGAGAAAGTTTGGATTGTATTAGCCATTGGGCTTATTGTACATGACTGGTTTTGCATCAATTAATCAAAGCACATTTCACAAGATCCTGGTCTATTACTATTGGTGATGTTTTTCCCAATTCTGTTTATTACATTTTTATACTGTTTCATGTTCTTCTGGTAGGCAACAGAAGTATAGCATAGGATTCACCCTTGTTAGGTGCCCTATGTTCCTACTCTCCCTACCTTTAATTGTTTCTACTTTATGTGTTATCTAAGAGTGAATTCATGTGGTTTAACCAGCGCAGTGGATGTTATTGCCTGCTGGCTAATGTATGAACTTGGGGTTTTCTACTTGGATGTTTCTTTGTCAAATTTATCTCTGTTTTTCCCTCGGAGTTGCTAAAGCAGACCTGGAGTTAAATGACCTCTGGTCCGATCTATAAGCAGCCCCTTTGTCCCTTTCTGAGAGCTGCCTTTGAGTATGTCCAAGCAAGTCTGGAGTTAAATGACCTCTGACCTAATCTATAGAAATAAATTTGGTCATCTTTCCTTCTTTCACCTTTAGTCCTTAATGTTCCATACCATCATCTATCTAAAATATCCTTTAGTATAGATGACTTTCCCTCTTAAAGCCTTGGCTAGTTGCTGCATGTAATTCTCCTTTCATGACTCCATAGCCCAATGGATGGCACTTTCTTGGCCTATCCTCTTCGCTGAAACATCCTGCTATTCTGTTCCTCCCCTTCCATTGCTTTCTCAGTCTATGATCTCATAACCAACCCATCAACCAACCAACCAAATCATTTAAAACCCTCCTATGTGCTTCATAACTAGCCTAACATCTCATTTTGAGCTTCAAAGATACAAATCATTCTTTGTTTATTGGAGAGATCCCTGTCCGGGTCCAGGAGGGCTAGATCCTAGGGCCCCAAAGTGGTTTGATGTTGTATTATCTTTTGGTATT
Source organism: Pinus albicaulis (assembly GCA_034641835.2). Classification (NCBI taxonomy): domain Eukaryota; kingdom Viridiplantae; phylum Streptophyta; class Pinopsida; order Pinales; family Pinaceae; genus Pinus; species Pinus albicaulis. The sequence continues at coordinate 18,191 of JAXQQM020079877.1, forward strand.
GACATATCTTCCAAAACATAGGAACCCCAACATAATGGCGACTCTGCTGGGGACTAAGACCGGTCAACCTTGATTTGGTGAACCACTGTGGTGGACAGTAAGTTGTAAATCATCCACCTGGCGACTCCACAATTCATGAATGATAAAAAGACTCCAATGGTGATCAGCAGGCCACTGATTACTTGTGTTTTCACATAAGACTCCACTAGGAGACCATGTCACAGTACAACATCATCCATGCCGAAGACCAAGCCACGTCACTAATGGAAGACCCTGAATGGTTTGCAGAAATGTTTCTAGATTTCATGGTAGTATGCCGTGATATAATATCTAGTGACTTGGCAGAATATAAGGTGGAGGACCTTCCAGGGGTTATTCCTCTCAGCTCAAAAGGTAGACCCGTGATCAAGAAATTTTTTTTAGAGCTGGTGGTTGAGAGGTATGAAGCTGAGCTTGAACTTTTAAACTCACAAGAGATATCATACGAGTTCAGAGACCCGAGAGCCTTTTTGGAAAGTCTCCCACCCCCTAAAAGAGAAGAGATTCCGCTGCTATTCGAAGTACAAGAAGAAGATTATATGGTTCTCAAGAGCCACTCTGAAGACGCAGTGGAAAATGAAATAATCAAAGCTGCCCAGGACGTAGACAGCCTACCAGTCATGGCAGGCCTGAAAGAGGAAATTGCACGTCACATGTTCTTTGATCCTGTGGCAGAGTACATGGAGGCCCTGTTTTGCTCGAATACTCCAGCAATGATCCTTCACTAGGGCCAGATTCATTAGGAATGGTCACTACTGAAGGTGACCCCAGTTTTGAAGAACCACACGCAGAGCACCCTGTGGTTATCTCCGATAGGCAGTCAATGCTCATATCCTTTTTTGTTACTGCTTGACTGGATGCACTGGCACTATTGTATCACCTAAATGCCAGATATTTCCAGTTAGAGTAGGGTAGGTAGGAAAATCTCAATAAAGCTCAATCCATGAGCATGTAGTTAGTTGTTTTAATTTCTGCAAAGTCCAGCAAGTCAGATAGTCTAATCCTGGCTTGACTGTTTTCAATTTCTGTTTTAGAATGTAGAGAAGACATCTGCTATACAGTTTAATCCTAGCAGATATTAGATTAGGTAGAGAAACTTATGAGACCAACCATCTAATCTGGTCTCATGGAGTAATAAGGGTAGAAGTAGAATAGGTTTATTTTCCTGTTTGTAAAAAATTGATGATGTAAAAGGGTTTGCGAGTCCAAATGTACCCAAAAGAAAAAATGTTAGGAATATAGTGTGGGTAGGTAGTTTGGTAGAATTTTATTGCTGATGTAAGGTATTCACAATTTGTGGCAGCTGACCCAAGAAAGAAAAGGATGGTTCAAGCAGTAGGCATCTGGCCTACACCAAGAGATCAATTTCTGAATTCTTGACTCCTTCAAGAAGAAGCCATCCCCATGTGGAGCCACTGTTAGCCCCCCTATGAAATTATTGACAAGCAAGCTGGGGGCTATGTTATCTTGGAGACTTTCAAGGAATGCATCTCCCCTGAAGACACATCATCCTTGAAGTCTCTCTGTGCTTTGCCTTATACAAGTCACCCCTGCTGATTCCTAGTATAAAGCCTCTCTGTTTGTGAAGAAATTCCCAAAGACCTCCTTTTCCCCCTTATTTTACCCTCATTTAGCCCCTTTTTATTCCCCCTTGTCCCCCCCTCTATTTCCCTTTTTTCCCTCTTAATCCTCCAAAAATCCCCCTAAAATTCTACCCTTAGCCTTTGTTGACCATTTTCCCCCTTTATTCCTCTATCATTCCCCTTCCTAACCTTTAAATCACATTGAAATGGGCCAAAAACCCACTTTCCCACCTTATAGTGGGGCTAAACCCCTTTTCCCCTTTCTTCCGATTATAAGTCCGCATTATAAATCAATTTAATACATAAGTGATCTATGTATTAACCACTTCCCCGACCATACCCTAAGGACCTTATAATAAAGCCTTTATATTATAAGTCCCACCCTTTATAACCACTTCCCCTTCTATACCCCGCCATGTATTTGCATAAACTTTATTATAAAGTTTTGTGTTATATATATAGTCTGCCGCATTTCAATCGCAATCGCAAGCCCTATTCAATCGCAACCGCAACTCTTGTGGGATGACCACCGATTGGTCCATCGCAAATACTTGCGATGTGATTGATTGCATCGCGCCCCGATCGTTCCATCCTCCGATTGATCGCAAGTTTTTCCGCCCGAGCTCCGATTGCGATCCTCCGATCTCATCCTGACCGTCGATCTTCTTGCCAGATCGGACGGTTAGCGTCCAATCGCGCCCCGACCTCCGATCGCAATCGAAAGTCCTAACTCCCGATGCCCGATTTCATCTCGACTGTCCATCTCCAAGCTAATCCGATGGCCAGTGCTCAATCGCAAGTCCCCTTCCATTCGCAATCGCAAACCTTCTCGTCCGACTCCCGATTGCGATCTCCCTATTCAATCCTTGCCATCCTTTTCCCTGCTGATCCTATGGCCCAGCATTAATCACTTCGCACCCATCGCACCTCCCGTTTCTCCCTCCGATTGAATGTGAGCCGTTGATCTGGCCTTCGGATCCAACGGTCAGTGCTCAATCGCGCTCCCACCACCGATCGCAATCGCAACATTTGAAATGTGTGTTGCGATTGACACCCGCTCCGAACTCCGATTGCGATTAGACCTATTGGGTCCCACCTCATACGTTCGTATCCTGGGTCCCACATCTGCCGCTCCGCTCCATTATTTTTCCCTATTTTCCTTTGTATTCCATTCAAATACTAACCTTTGGTCTTTACACTAATGACTGTTTCCTTCCGCCACCCTTCATTATTTCCGCCGCTCCTCCTATCCCGCCACCATTCCTCCGGCCCTCCAAAGCATTCCTCACCACCTCTACCTATGGTTTATGATAGATTTGTTCTATTATGCCGACAGCACCAAAGACGGCATTTTAGCATTTGATGGCGGCCAGCATGAGAGATTCAAAGGCGGTTAATGATTATTACTGATATAACTGATATTTAACCCGCATTCAAAGGAAAAGGACGTAGTTTAAGACCAACGCACACACAATAAGATTTATCTAAGTTTAATGTTCAGCAGAGTACTCTTCTCCAGAAGTACGCCTTCCCACAATGGCCACCGTGCTCCCTCAAGCCCAAGAAAGTTAAGGATGCTGACAGAAGCTTCTTAAGAATGTCAAGGTTGCAGTAATGGAGTATGGAGTGGCCTGCGGATCCATCCATCCAGTTCATTTATTCAGAAGGCTAGCACAGATACCAAACACCAGAAAGGACTTCAAGAGACATATCAGAGGTCAAGTTCGACTTGACAAAGGCTCCCAATAGTCTACAGAGTGTAGCACATCGCCATTAAGCAAAATGGGCTCGGCTTCCTCCACCATTCTGTCTTAATAAAACTCATTTAATTGTTCACCTACTTCTATTTTCTTCCTCTTCTCCTATAAGAAATCCCTGAGAACGAATTGAAAAGGTTGTTGTTTAGTTGTTTGACTGTTGCTGTTAGAGGGATTCAGCTTGACTGTTAGAATAGTCTTGGGAGGGAATAGCAGAGTATTTGTATGTAATAGGCTGGGAGGAGAAATTTTGGATTGTATTAGCCATTGGGTTTATTGTACATGACTTGTTTTGCATCAATTAATCAAAGCACATTTCACAGGATCCTGGTCTATTACTATTGGTGATGTTTTTCCCAACTCTGTTTATTACATTTTCATACTGTTTCATGTTCTTCTGGTAGGCAACAGAAGTATAGCATAGGATTCACCCTTGTTAGGTGCCCTATGTTCCTGCTCTCCCTACCTTTAATGTTTTCTTCTTTATGTGTTATCTAAGAGTGAATTCATGTGGTTTAACCAGCGCAGTGGATGTTATTGCCTGTTGGCTGATGTATGAACTTCGGGTTTGCTACTTGGATGTTTCTTTGTAAAATTTATCTCTGTTTTTCCCTCGGAGATGCTAAAGTAGACATGGAGTTAAATGACCTCTGGTCCGATCTATAAGCAGCCCCTTTGTCCCTTTTTGAGAGCTACCTTTGAGTATGTCCAAGCAAGTTTGGAGTTAAATGACCTCTGACCTGATCTATAGACAGAAATTTGGTCGTCTTTCCTTCTTTCACCTTCAGTCCGTAATGTTCCATACCATCATCTATCTAAAAGATCCTTTAGTATAGATGACTTGCCCTCTGAAATCCTTGGCTAGTTGCTGCATGTAATTCTCCTTTCATGACTCCATAGCCCAATGGATGGCACTTTCTTGGCCTATCCTCTTTGCTGAAACATCCCGCTATTCTGTTCCTCCCCTTCCATTGCTTTCTCAGTCTATGATCTCATAACCAACCCAGCAACCAACCAACCAAATCATTTAAAACCCTCCTCTGTGCTTCATAACTAGCCTAACATCTCATTTTGAGCTTCAAAGATACAAATCATTCTTTGTTTATTGGAGAGATCTCTCTCCAGGTCCAGGAGGGCTAGATCCTAGGGCCCCAAAGTGGTTTGATGTTGTCTTATCTTTTGGTATTTCCAAATCTGCCAAAACATAGGAACCCCAACACTTCTTTTTTTTTGCATCTCTATATCACGATTTCAGATGTCTTATTGGGACAAACAACCAGATTGTTGTTAGAAAGTGTAGCCACATAGTATACAAGTTGGTTTATACCCCTAGAGTAATTATCATTGTATCATTCACATCTTACCCAAGAAACCTCTAAATTTATCCCAAATTGCCAATAGTGTCTAAGATTTTTTATAATGGTTTTGAAGTAAATTTCAAGCCTTAACCAAACTGACCTAGAAATTCAAATATGGGAATTTGAGGGAAAAAAGAAATGTGAAATCTTATGTATCAAAATGAAGTCCCAATTTTTTTCGGTCATTCTGATTATAGTAACTTATAGCTATTTTTGAGCTAAGTGGCCATGATATGAGGGGCATTCCTATTCCATCAAAACCGATCAGGAGTTGCACCTGGCCTCATCTACACCCACTCAAGAGGTTTTTAATGTGGATCTCTGTGTTAATACAAGCCTAATCACCTCATTGTTAGCTTCTACGCACCACAGCCATGGGCTGTAGCCTCTATTTTTCATGTTACACCCATCAAAACCCATTCTAAATGCCTTAAAATGGTTCAATGTTGGTTCTATATGGATCCATGGCACTCCCAAGATACCCAAGCACTTGAAGAATGAAGGTGTGTGTAACCACAATCAAGCGAAAAATCAATATATAGCATACTACAACCAATCCATTGTATCAAAAATCACCAGTGGAATCTCATGCCATATGTGGTGACTGGTGATAATAGATCCTACTAGTATCATAGTGTTTTATATGTGAAATCCACTTGTTTCCACAATATGAGAGGAACACTCTTAACAACTTTGTGCCATTTTGCTACTTATCAATAAATGTTTGACTAAAAACATTTGATTAAAGTCATTTAGTTTCCCTAGCTAATGATATGCTTGCTTGATATTCTCCATATTTCTATGGCTTTTGTTAATCAAGAATTTTTGACATGAATAACAACTTATTAAAGTAATTTAGTTTTCCTAAATTGATGCCGAAACAAAATTCACCCCCAACTTGAAACTTGCTTTGCTAAAATTCAAACACAAAGTGTGTACTACTCACCATTACCACTAATTTACCAGTCTTGATAAGGTATTCTTGAGGCAGTAAGGCAGTACCATGTCCAGGATCTTTTTGCTTGTGCACTTGAACAAGTTCGTAGTGTCACATTTTGTAAGTTCCTTTACAATTCATAATTCAAGATGAAGCTTGTTCATGATTATTATCTATTTTTTTGTATGTGTTTTTTCCTCTATTTAATTGTAAGTTTGAACATGCTTTTAAACATTGAAACATTTTTTGTTTTTATACTATTTTTATACTTGTTCCAAATAAGGTGATGTAACCACCATTGTATCGTATCCATCTTATTGCATTCCCTTAGGTTGTAGTTAGGTACAAAGGAACTCCAACCAGTTCCAATTCCCTCACATTCCAGTTACAAGGACAATTGGAATAATTGGCAAATACCATGTTGGCTCAATTTTTTGGCCATCTTCATTCAAGTAGTCCAAGAGTACATCATGATTACCATGTTAGAGATCAACTTGTTAAAGTTATGTCATTAATCAAAGGAGGATGATTATGGATGCTTAGAGACACATCCAAAAGCAATGGCCAACGTTTCAATGTGGTGGAAAAGAGCATGTTCTTCATGTAGGAACAAGTTTGTACATGGCTTGTATCCTACCACTACCCTTAGTGAAGACAATGCTCTCAACTTTACATAGAAATCCTCTATTTCAGGATGACACGTGTACACTATGACAAATGAAATGCACTTTATTCTAGACCTATATCTAGTTGTATATGTAATTTGCACATTATTTCACTCAACATTATATAAACATTGCTAAGGAACATGTCAACTACATTTTCAAACCATCAACCATGGATGGGATGGATCTTTGCAAATCAGCCATGGAATCACACTTTGAACCAAATTTGTTCTGACGACTTGTTAGTGTCTCCTTGGTTTGGGATTCAAATGCAGGATTGTCAATCAAAGAATTGACAAAGATCCATAAATTATTCTTTATCGTGTGTGCTTTCACAGTAGTTGTCTTGCTTTTCTTATTTACAATGTTCATCACATGGGTTGTTATCTGGTTTGCTACTAAATCAACATGGGAACCACCTTTAATTGTAGCTATTCCATTAACAAAGCTGAGGTACTGGTGTTTGTACCTCATTTCTTTTCTATGTGGATAGTTAGTTGATTACTTCTGCAAGAAGTAGTGAGCTTAGAAATGCACTTTATTCTAGACCTAAATCTACTTGTATATGTAATTCGCACATTATTTCACTTAACATTATATAAAAATTTCTAAGGAATGTGTCAACTACATTTTAGATATGTGAATAACCACACCATTATATGTGTATATCTTTATCTGTGTAGCGAGTGGTTAGATATGGATCTTACATTCAGTTTATTAAGGACCAAGAGATATTTTTAAGGCATGTACCACTTAGCCATGTATACCCATATTTTAGTAATATAAATCCATTAAGTATGGACACACACCAGGAATGCCTATCAATTAGAGGTCTGAGCTATGGGATGAATTATTCCTTCCAGCTTACAAGAATTCACTATAGAAGCAACTAGATCCTGGGTTGTTCCTTAACCATAACGAATGTAGAAGTCCACTAATTTTGAAGAATTCTCTTCATGGTAGTCACTTTAATAGGAATATGGGTCTATATAAATATATTATAGTCACTGGTTACAAAGCCACTTCCAAGGCCAGTAGAATGTGTTAAATCCAACCAATCATGTGACTCTATGTATATCATATCTAGTACAAATCATATCGAAAATCAGTCCGACATGTTATTCTTTGGGCATCACAGTTTATAAGATAGAGTTCTGTGTAATAATAGTAGAATTCAACATAATAGTAGAAACATATCAGCATTCAACATAATGAGAACAATAAAAATAGAAACCATATAATAGTACGCCAACATATCAACCAGAAAACAAGATTGATTGAAGCAACAATTGTAACGCAGGAATATTCGGTGATTCCATTTTAGATAGTGGAACACTAGAGAAAGAATGAGGGATAAATGATGACAAGAATTTAAACATTTTTTGTTCATTGTCTTTGGGATGGACTCCCGAGTCCCAAGTTTGAGGCCAAGACTCCCAAGTAGGGCAAGTGGGGAATTCCACTAGGGGAGTATCTAGGGAGTACTTGTCCCAGAGCTAACTCAACAAGAATCAACCATTCTTGAGAGTAGGGGAAAATTTTAACACTAGTATAATAGATTCTGAGGAATGTTTATTTCAATTTTACTAAGATGGAAGAGTATGTTGAGCCCACATGAGTTTCTATATCCTATTTCTCCATATGTGGCTTTGTGATTTTATGCATTACAATGTCTTGCAAAAGACAAAAATAGTTTAGAACAGATTGATATTCTTGCATAACCGGTATGATTGTGACACTTCCATGCAAGCCACCTATTTTCAGGGCCAAGTGGTTTAATTTTGAGCTCATACACTAGCTGAAGCAATTGTAAAATTGATCATCTCACCGATGTAATTGGATACAGTAAAAACACATGTTCATGAATAACACCCAGATTATTGTACCACTTGATAAACAACTTTCAGTCACCTTTCCTTCATCAAGGAGATGTAGTACTTTAAGGATTTATTAGTCCAATTATGGCATTCAAACACTCTAAAATAATTGATGGGGTGAGGGATGTTGTATTGCAGAGTGCAAAGTAACTAATTTCCTAGAAGTGGAAAGATATAATAACAAGGGGATCTTATGTATCAGAGAAGCTGTTGAGATTTATGCTCTCGAGCATTGGATGTGTGTGTCAACTTTTTGGGAATGGAATCATGTTCCAAGGCTTTATATGCTTATACACGTGATTTTGAATACCCTAAATTACATGGTATCACTAGAATCATTAGACCCAGTTATTTCCATTCTTTTTGTCCTTGCTAGATATGTTGTTTAAACTAGAAAGGAGTATTATCGGGAATTTTCACGTCTAAATGACATTTATTGAAAAATATTGGAACATAAGTCAATATTGTTTCTCCAGAGTCCAAATACAGTGTGCTCACATTATCAGACATAATGAAGATGTATCTCTTTTCTAAATACCTTATGGTATGTGCATCAAAAGGCTACTCAAGAGAATTATATTTATTTGACTTCTAGTTATAATGTTGCTATTTCATCTGAGGATATTTGTGCATAAATAAGAACAATGGAAACATGTCACTGAATATGTAAGAATTATCTTTGGGGCTCGCACTTCAAGGCCTTCAATAATTTGAGCTATCTGGAAAGAATTTTGTAACTTTATTATGGCATACCAAAAATATTAAATAGATATTCGAAGTGAGGATGATAAACTTAGCTTCAAGGTTTTTTTAAATTCACAATTTCTACTAATTGGTAATTCTGTTGGCATAAGGCTCTCCTCTCTCTTTCTGCACATAAAATTTATCTAAGGGGAGATATTTCTAATTCTTCCTATATACCCGCTTATCATATTCTTCCTTATTTCTTCTTTGATTCCTGCTCTCTTGTATCTGGAGCCTTTATCTCATTGGTGAAAGAAAGCATAATATAGTGTTTTATAGCATTCGATATTACATTGATTCCAAGAGCTAGATCGTTGTGTTAGGCATTGGGTAACTTTTTGCACCTTTATTTATCATTTTTTGTCTCTTGGCGCTTCACATTTCATACGGCCCTGCACCTTCTAGCCTGTGACCTTCCAATGCCCCCATTTCACTTTATATATAATTCAATGCTACTCATTTCACATCTTTTGGTATTAGATTTCCCTCATCCTCTAAGCCTAGATTTCTATACACTCGACCATTTTATTCTTTTCCTTGATCTCATAGCATAGTTGTATGCATATCTCCATGCAATGGGTTCCCCTCTACTCAGCTCTTGTGCAACAATGTTGGGCTAAGCTAAATCCCCTCGCAATCATTTTTGTAATGGTGCAATATTTCCCATTAGATGACTTCCATTTCCTTACATAACGATGCTCCCAAATCAAATTTCTACTGTGATTTTTTCCATCGTTGTCACTCTTCCCTTTATTCTATGACACATTCTTCCTCTTGTCTATGAGCTACAACTCAAAGCTTAGTGTATGGCTTCCTCATGATGGGAGTATATTTAATTTTCTAGAGATTCTAGTAGCCTCCATCACAAGAAATGTAAAATGAACCTAAAATCCGCCAGAGGGACAACAACCTAAATTTTACATTTCATCATATATATTGGATGCCATATGTGCCAGGTGTCAGTTTAAGTCATTAGAATAAATGTGGAACTTTTCTCCAGTATTTTTGTATCCTTTAAATCAAGCACTGAAAACAAGCTGCATGTGAAATAACCTGCTTGGATGTCATTGAAGGCAATGCAGAGAATTAATATTCATCAATATCTCATTGGGCCATATTTAAGGTTGCCAGAGAGTTATTTTGATGTTATGTTGAATTTGAATTTTGAAAATATAAAGATAACAAAAAATTCGTAAGTACAAAATAGGTACATGATTTATAAGAAGTCTGTTGAAAACTAGTGAACCATTAGAATAATTGGCATAGAAGTTGCATACAACCTATCATCTAGAGTATCATCCATACATGTCATGTGAATAATATAGAGAATTCAATCAAGAGAGAACTGAGTGTTGATTCTTGATACATTGTTGGATGCCAAGCTTTTCTCCATCAAATCTATGTTGGATAAAAGTACACTGAATCAGCTATTAATGTGGACTTATGGAAACTTGCATGAACCAGCAGTCACTAAAGTGCATGATGGAGGGCCATTTTGGATAGCTAGGAAACCTTTTCAAATGGAATTATTTCTTGATTTGAAATGTGACGAGAATGGGCTTCTCATAAGAAATATTGAAATTATATTATTCAATGGTGATAAAACACAATTTTTGAGTTTTCTTACTTAAATTTGTAATGCAATTGTTAAGTGCAAAGGTTCAGGAGCGATAGTGAAGTGCTTGAATTCAGTTGAACTTTTTTTGATTGAATTTTTATCCTTAGATGCTTTTAGTGCAGGTTTGGATGATTTGGTTCTTTTTGGCTGTGATTCTCAAAGAAATATATTTATGAATGAGCTAGGAAATGAACTTACTAAAATTTCTAGGCTTATGAAGCATGTGAGGGGAGGAAGATATGATAGTGCCATCATTTCCCAGGTGGAGAAGCATCTACTTGGAGTGCAGGAAAATGTTACCAAGGCTATTTCTTCTTCAAGTTCATTTTTTCTTATTGTTAACAGTGGAAATGAAAGATATGCTAAGAAAGTGGTTCAACAACTTGCCTTGTTAGGGCTTAAAATGTTTCAAGGGAGGAAAGTTTTTCTTAGAGATTGACTTAAATAGATTTGCACGATAATGATTTTTTATTATTAATGGTACTCCAAGTCTCCACAAACATTCATTACATGCATTAAAATCATACGTACATCTCGAATCTACAATGATTATTAACCCTATCATATGGTGGCCACTTGGTTCGGATTTTGATGGGGATTGCATTCATGTTTTTTATCCCCAATATTTAGAATATCAAGCTGATATTTCTTAGCTTCTAAGTGTGGATCAACAAATGTTTAGTTCCCATTTTGGAGTGGAAAAAATAGCACTGATTATTGATACTTGATACATTTTTGGATGCCTATATTTTATCCATCAAATATATGCTGGATAAAACCACACTGAATCAGCTATCAATGTGAACTTATCGAACTTTGCCTGTGTTAGCCACATATAAAATTTGTTATATCAAAAGGTGGCTAAATAATTTTTTGAGCCTTCAAGAAACAAGTTTTATTGCTAAAAATGTTATCTCTTGAAGACTCATGAAGAAATCATGCCCTTTGTTCAAATCTTCACTGTTGTTTCCATGTTAAACTCTGAAATTCTGCTGATTTCATAGAGGAAAGACTGTTGTAAGACACCATTTTTCCCTTCATTCCACTTCAAACTAACCTTCATTTTTAACCCTCTATTTCCCATGGAATTCCTCTATTTTTCATTTTTCTTTCCATTTCCCCTTCATACAATCCATTTTACAAAGTTTAAAACTCACTTTTAAACTTTTCCAAAACCCCCAAATCCATCAAAAACTGTGAAAAATTTCATAAAAATTAAGTTTTTTAACTGTAGGTTTAAGCCCCTTTGGGCTAAATCCTAACCACTTCCCCACCATATGCCTTGGTGCTAGAACCAAGTGCTAAGCCCATTTGGCACTTATCGCATCGGAGAAATCAGAGCGCGCAAGTCTATTTCTTATGCTGAAGCCTCCAATGCGATTGGCCCCTTATTACATAACCCCTGATCCCATTACCACTTTATATAACCACAAGGCCCGCAATCGGGCTCTTAAACCTTGTAATAAACCATTCCCGATTGCTATTTTTCTTTTTAAATTCATAAAACCCACTTTTCCTAAGTGTTGGTCTAAACCCGCAAAAGCAATGTTTTTTAATGAAAATGGGTAGATTGAAAAGCCCCGCACCATTGTTCTGATGCGATTGAGCCCCGTTGTATAAACCCCCATCCTTCACTTTCCTCCATATAAACCTACGCCTGGGACTAACAGTTAAAGTCCTGAAGCACTAATCGCATCAGAGATTTATGCAATGGGTAGATTGAAAGACCAATACTTTGCCTCTGATCTGATTCGCCCTTATACATTTTAAACCCTAGGCCTTTTGTTTTCCATGTATTCATAGGCCCCGCAGTTGGGCGCTAATCCACATACGTATAATCTGCCCCAAACCATAAAAAAATATTTTCATTTCATAAAATTTGGGTCTTTATAAGGTATTAAGGGGTTTCCGCTGGTGCATGTTTTGAAACCATATCCGTCGTTAATCTTAAGCTGATCAAACAGTGCATGCAATGTCACATCGAAAAATTTCAAAGGGCGCATTTCATATTATATTTACCTCCCCCTGATTGGCGATCCTCTGACTCATTTCCCTCCGTCGATCTGATCCTCAGATTAACGGCCAGCGCTCAATCGCATCAGCGCCATTCAAGTTCTCCCCCCACCGATCGCATACTCCGATTGCATCTGGTCCGTCCACGTGTCCTAATCGGATGGTCTAGATTGCATTTCTCGACTTTGGTTTAATTCATGTGTCCCGCTTCATAATTTTTTTGGCCAAATCTCGGTCGTTGATCTCTGTAGATCAATGGTCCTTCTTCACCCATTCTCCACCTTTGTATTATTTCGTTTATACCCCAGATCACATCTCAGCCATTGATTTGTTCCATCTAGCGGCTCATATTAAACCCAACAGGCCTGCCTCCTGTAGGTCCAGCCTTCTTCAAAATTTGATCTCGATCGTCCATCTTAGATCCAACAGCCCATATTGAAACCACCCCACTTATTATCGCCCGCGCATCTGGTCTGTATCGTGCTCACTCTTCACCGTTAGATCTGAGACCTCAGATCCGACGGTTGATGCACCTTTTCGCATAATTTCAAGTGTGAAGGTTAATCTCCCAAAATCACGTGATATAAGCTGTATTTAAAATCCACGTGTCAGCCTCTGATGCATATCGCGTCCAAAAAGCAAATACCACTTTCTTGCCCTTCTGTCGCGCGAAACCCGTGGCTTTCCTTCCCAAAACCACCTATCCCCTTTTACACTATATTATATTGCACTCCTCCTCGACCGTTGATCTCTATAGATCAACGGTCCTAGATCATTTTTGCTTTATACTATTTCCCTCTGCCTCTACCAAAGGTTTTTCAACATGCAATCTCCGCCGTTAATCTCGTGGGTCGATCTCATCCGATAGCCCACGATTATCCTGAAACCCCAATTTCAATTCTTATGAATTTTCCTCCGCCAGAGGGTTTTTAACCTTATTTCTTTGCATATTATTCTATTTTCAAAATAATGTGACCCCTTCGCATTATTAATTCACTGCTAATCTCGACCATTGATCTTCTTGGTCGAATCATAGATCAACGGTTCTGACTTAAAATCTCCCACCGCTCTCCTTTTGACTTCTACGACATCTCTCCACCGTTGGATGCTGCCATCCAATGACCACGCTCCTTCTCACAACCTCTGAAGTAGTTTTACCAAATAATGCAGGATTTCATAACAGTTGTGTGTTTTTTGCAGGTTCAAATGAATTTCAAATATTTTGAAAGAAATGATAAAACTGAGGATGACGATCCTCTAGGTTTTGTTTATTTAAAGAAATATCCATTCACAGGGTTCACCTCCACGTTTCGTCGATGCTTCATGGGAATTGATGCCATATGGAACCTTTGCGGCACCTGCACATCAACAAGACACAGAGAATTAAATCAAAACAAAGAGTATCAGTGTGGAAGATCAAAGACCACAACAGAAATGAAGGACTGGAGACTGTTTTCACAGTTTTGGAGGATTACGGCTAAGATTGAAAATCAAAATCCTAATCCTCCGAATGAAACACAATTAAAGACATATTAAAGACATATCTATTAAAAAAAATTCTCCACTACCACATAAGAGGAAAATTGATTCCTCTCAGCTACTAGATTGCCACATGTGGCTTCACAGCATTCAATAGAGGCCGAGTAATGACCAGAATAGAGGATATCTTCCTCACGACAGCCGAACAGTTAATTCAGCTGAAGAACTTATTGCAAAATATCTGCTGAGTTACTAGGGGGATGACAAAGAGCCTCAAAGTCAACAAAATCATCCCACCGAGCTTAAAGACTTAATGTAAATCAATTAATACAGGAAAATATCTGTAAACTTCTCCATTGAGCCCCTCAAAGGCTGGGAAGTACTAAACTATATTAATTGAACCCGTAGATCTTTTCTCTTTTGACCTCCTCATACTTCTATAAAATCTTATTGAGGAGTTCATTGTAAACGTTGGTTGCAAAACTTTGAAATATACTTGAGCTTGAAACTTCTACTTGTAAATACTGTTCACGAGCTCTTGAAGCTCTGCTTGTGATTAAATAAGTTAAGCTAAGAAGTGAAGATGATTTTTGAACTGAAACATTGGACTTAAAGATGTAACTGGTTTGAAGCATCAATACAAGTTGATTTATGGGATCCTGGTCTATGTCAACGGTGACGTTATTTCTTATTGTAAATTTTTATTTTATTTCTATTTTTTTTTTTTCCATCTTCTCTAATAAAGAACAACAAGCATAGAGTTAGGATTTACTGTATATCGGTACCCTTCTCTGACTGATAAGCTTTATCTACATGTTTTCTTCCAAATTGTGTTGTTTAGGAATGATTTAATTCAATTTAAGTAGTTAGGAAAGCCGACGTTCCCTCATCCTACTTTTTGAGCTGAATGTTGTTCTTGAATGTTATTTTCAGTTTATGTTAAGTAGAGATGAACTAAGGAAGTAATGGCGAGCCCTGTCCTTTAGTTTTATCCCCAAAACTAGCTAAAGGATTCCCTAAGAGTGTGTTGAAAGCAGGCTAGGTTAAAAGTCCTTACCTGATCTTAGACCATCCTTTGTTATCTTATGTGTATGTCTTAAAATTTTACTAAGTAAAGCAGAGCTAGGGAAGTTTATGGTGAGCCCTGTCCTCTAGTTTCTTCTCCAACAGTTGCTTTTAAAGTTTCTCTTCGTGTTTAAAATGTTTTTCTATTGAAAGCGCATCAAAAGCTAGCTAGTTTCGAAGTACTTACCAAATCTTAGATTAATTTTATGTCTCTCTCAAGTGCATGCCAAAATCATGATAGTTTCAAAGTACTTACCTGATCTTAGGCTGCTCTTTTTTCTTCATTTGTTTAAATTCCCCTTCTTGTTGTATCATTTCATTCCATAAAATCAACTTTAAAGAGATCCTTAGACATAGATGACTTGCCCCATGGACCACTCTTGAACCTTGTAGTTTCAATTAAATCCTATTATGACTGCATAGCCCAATGGACTAAAAACCAATGTTATATCTATCTAATCAGCCAAATCTTGTTCTGATTGCTTGCAACTTCACACCTTTGAAACTCTTTCCATTTAGGACTTTCCATCCAAATAATAATCATGCTCAACCATCCAAAACAAACAAAAACCCTTGGACTTCATAACTAGCCTAATATCAATACCCAAAACCTTAAATATAAATCCATCTTTGCGCTTTATTGGAGAGATCCCTCTCCGGATTCAGGAGGGCTAGATCCTAGAATCACAAAGTGGTTGAAATAGCGTTTCTCCCTATAGTTGGACTTTTCAAATTTTGCTAATTACAGGGAGCTAACATCTCTAGTGACTCCGCTGGGGAATTTCTGAGTAAAACCTCATCCTATATGCTTTGACAAACTTAGGAAACATCTTTATTCGATGACATTTGTTCTTTAGGCTAGTTGAGCCACCAGCAACTAACATTTTTGGCGACTCCGCCAGGGACAGAAGTCAATTTCATTTTAAAATTTCATAAGGCTCTGAAAACCCATAATATTTTTATATTGGTACATTTTGGTGGAACCATAAAACATTTTACCTCCTTAGGAGCTGAAAATTTTCCACCTGGCGACTCCACATTCTGAAACTCCCAAAAGACCAAATGACTCCACTGGTAGAAGTCCTAGAGCTGATTGAACAGACACAGTGACCTATTTTCTGACTTACAAACATGGATTTAGATATAGACCTAGAAGACAAACATATGATCATGATGGAAAAATTAATGTACATGCTTGGAAGAAGGGTGGATAGGTTTATGGCTAATCTAAACGTAGGTGATCCAGAGTAACATATGCCTTTCCCTGAACAATTACAAACTCCACCCGTACAATAAATGTATGATGAACAAGATTATAAAGAAAAAAATCAAGAAAAATTTCTAATCATGATGGAAAAGATGATGTACATGCTTGGAAACAGAATGGATAGGTTGATGGCTAATATGAATATTGATGATCTAGAGCAAGCTATGCTTTCCCCTAATCAAGCACAAGCCCAATCACTTCAAGATCAAAACAGTGACCAAGGTATGTATTATGATCAACACAATATAGAAGATGATGAGAAAACTTACACAGGAAGCAATAAAGAGGATTGTCAAGAAAAATTTGATTGCCTTCCTATGTCTTGTACTATGCTGATAAGAGATCTTCATGACCAAAATGCAGAATCTAATAGTGAGTAGTGTTTTGAGGAAATATTGGAAAATCCTCAAATTTTCCCTGCAAGCACAAGTCAAGATCCATTAGAAGAGGCTTAAGAAAGAATCCAGCCTCAAAATTAGCCTTTATAAGAGACCGAGAACTGTTGTACTTCTGTTCAAAGGGACATTGAAATTTTTTTCCCATTGATAGAAGAAGAGATAGATCAGACTATTAATAAATAGTCAGTCTCTGAAATTTATTGTGAAACAAATTCTTTTGCTCATTCACATACAGAACTTTGCTGTAAAGGCACAAAAAATTCTTTTGTTGATCATAAGAAACAGGGTAGCTCTTTTTCCGTTTATACTGAAAGGAGAATCTCTCCTTTGACAGAAGAACAAATCGACCAAATACTAAACAAGCAGCTACCCTCCAAACCATCATCTCAACTAAACAGTCATGAACATGGTGCCTATTCCATAGAACAAACCAATGGCACCCAAGACAGAGAGGATAGTAAGGAAATTAATGATGATACTAAAAATACTCCTCTTTGGAATATGAATTTCGATGGGTTATGTACTAAAACTAGTGCAGGTGCAGGAATATGGCTTTATGATACAGAGAACAATTTTTTAGAAGCCTATTCATATAAATTGAACTTTCAATGCACAATTGACATAGTGGAGTATGAGGCACTTCTTTTAGGGCTGCACTTATTGAAAAAATTAGGAGCCCAGAAAATAACAGTTCATGGAAATGCAGAATTGGTAATTAGGCAAGTGAAAGAAGAATCCATGGTTGAACATCCCATACTTTGAGCTTATAATAATGATGCCATTGATTTGTTAAAATATTTTGAAGAATTTCAACTTATACTTGTTCCTAAAGACCAAAACAGTTTTGCTAGTGGTTTAGCCCTTGTGGCTAGTACATGTTTAAGACCTTGGGAGAGCAAACAATATAAAATTCAAGAAAAATTCATACTTCTGTCCCAAACAATAAAATATATTGGCAAAACTTTGGAGGAGAAAAACAAATATAAGACTATCTTGCTATGGATATACAATCTTTCCAAGAAGAAACCTCTCCCTTCACTGATATCAATCTACCATTCAAAGAACCTGAATTGATATTGGAAGCAAGCATAAATTTAGAGAAAGAAGATATTTCACTATTTTTTATTGTGCAGGTTAAGGATGATGATACTTCCAAGGAACATACTGAAGACATAGTCCTCAAATCTGAAGTCTTCGAAGTAGACAATCTACCAGACATGGAGAACCAAAAAGAAGAGAATCTTCATCTTTTCTTTGTTGATCCTTTGGAAGAGTGTGTGGAAGTCCCAACTGGCTCAAAATATCAAGCATGGATATTTTGCAAGAGCCAAAGACATGAAAAGCTGTCACCTTCTATGATAGCCTTGGTTTTGAAGATTAATCTTCAAAATGTACTATGGATACCCCTGACAAATAGCCAGAGTTTCTTCTTCTTTTTGACACTACTCAACTGGCTACATTGGAAATTTTGTATTATATGAAGATGTAAATACTTCAAGTTAGAATAGGTTAGATAGAAATGTCAATTTAGCTCAGTTTTGAGAAAATTATATAGTTGTTGATTTTTGTCTCTGAAGAAAAATGAAAAGCACAAAAATACAAAAATAATAGAAGAAAGAAAAAATGGCAGATTGTAAGAACAATAAAGGTACAGTCCCGTACCAAAAAAGAGAGAAAAAAGTCTGAAAGTGTGCAAGCTTAAATGCCACTCCTGAAAAACACACTTCTAATTACTCATACAACCTAATCATTACTAATTAGTTTTAAATTTGTTGCTGATAGGTTAGTGAATTCGATTTGCCAAACAACTTAATCTTGGCTTATCAATAGGTAGATTAGGCTAGAAAGTAAAGGTTCAAACAAGCTCAAAATCTAAACCTAAGTGTCCAAAAAAATAATGACTCCAATCTGTTTTATTTTCTGAGTTAAAATAGAGGTAAAACTGGTTCTAATTAGCTTAAAATATAAACCAGATAAAAAGGAAAAACAACTCGAATAGAAGCAAAAAACAACGCTGGAAAAGGAGAAGGTCGTGCTTTGAACTTTCAGATCTTAAGCCTTTCGTTTTGATTTAATTTTCTACAAAATAATGCCTATGTGTAGCTTGTTTTTTATGCCATAGATCAGCATCAAGTTAGACTGTTCAATCATGACTTGTATGCTTTTTAATTTTCTATTTTAGAAATTAGAGAATAAAAATCTGTTAGACTGTTTAATCCTAACAAATTAATAGATTAGGTAGAGAAGCATATGAACTCAAATTTTTAATCTGAGTTCATGGAGAAATAAGGAGTAGAATTAGATTAGTTTTATGCTTTCAAAAGAATAAAATGTTGCAAAAGATTTTTCCAATCCAAGTGCACTCTTAAGAAGAAAAAAAGTTAGATCCGTAGGATTGGGTAGGTAGAAAGCTTGTATTGATGAAAAACCATCATTTTTCATGGTTGCTAATATTTTCAGAGAAAAAGAATATAATTCAAATGAAGAAAAGGCAACCCAATGGATAAGGCATTGATCAGCCTCCCATAGAATGCAGGTCTGAAGTTCTTGATGCCTTCAAGAAAGCACCATCCCCAAGTGGAGCCACTGTTAGCCACCTATAAAATTTGTTATATCAAAAGGTGGCTAAATCATTTTTGGAGCCTTCAAGAAACAATTTTTATTTCGAAAAATTTTATCTCTTGAAGACTCATGAAGACATCATGCCCTTTGTTCGAATCTTCACTGTTGTTTCCATGTTAAACTCTGAAATTCTGCTGATTTCATAGAGGAAAGACTGCTGCAAGACACCATTTTTTCCTTCATTCCACTTCAAAATAATCTTCATTTTTACCCCTCTATTTCCCATGGAATTCCTCTACTTTTCATTTTTTTTTCCATTTCCCCTTCATACAATCCATTTTACAAAGTTTAAAACTCACTTTTAAACTTTTCCGGAACCCCCAAATCCATCAAAAACTGTGAAAAAATTCATAAAAAATAAGTTTTTTAATTGTAGGTTTAAGCCCCTTTGGGCTAAGTCCTAACCACTTCCCCACCATATGCCTTGGTGTTGGAACCAAGCGCTAAGCCCATTTGGCGCTTATCGCATCGGAGAAATCAGAGCGCGCAAGTCTATTTCTTATGCTGAAGCCTCCGATGTGATTGGCCCCTTATTACATAACCCCCGATCCCATTACCACTTTATATAACCACAAGGCCCACAATCGGGTGCTTAAACCTTGTAATAAACCATTCCCGATTGCTATTTTTCTTTTTAAATTCATAAAACCCACTTTTCCTAAGTGTTGGTCTAAACCCGCCAAAGCAATGTTTTTTAATGAAAATGGGTAGATTGAAAAGCCCCGCACCATTGTTCTGATGCGATTGAGCCTCGTTGTATAAACCCCCACCCTTCTCTTTCCTCCATATAGAACTACGCCTGGGACCAAGAATTAAAGTCCCAAAGTGCTAATCGCATCAGAGATTTATGCAATGGGTAGATTGAAAGACCAGTACTTTTCCTCTGATCCAATTGGCCCTTATACATTTTAAAACACGGGCCTTTTGTTTTCCATGTATTCATAGGCCCTGCAATCGGGTGCCAATCCACATACGTATAATCCACCCCAAACCATAAAAAACCTTTTCATTTCATAAACTTTGGGTCTTTATAAAGTATTAAGGGGTTTCCGCCAGTGCATGTTTTGAAACCATATCCGCTGTTGATCTTAAGCCGATCAAACGGCCCGTGCAGTATCGCATCGGAAAATTTCAAAGGGCGCATTTCATATTATATTTACCTCCCCCCAATTGGCGATCCTCTGACTCATTTCCCATTGTCGATCTGATCCTCAGATCGATGGCCAACGCTCAATCGCATCGGCGCCATTCAAGTTCTCCCCCCACCGATCGCATGCTTCGATTGCATCTGGGCCGTCCACGTGTCTTGATCTAATGGTCCAGATTTCATTTCTTGACTTTGGTTTAATTCATGTGTCTCGCTTCATAATTTTTTTTGTATTATTTCATTTATAACCCAGATCACATCTTAGCCGTTGATTTGTTCCATCTAACGGCTCATATTAAACTTGACAGTCCTGCCTCCTGTGGGTCTTGCCTTCTTCAAAATTTGATCTCAGCCATCCATCTTAGATCCAATGGTCCATATTGAAACTGCCCCAACTATGATCGCCCACGCATCTGGTCTGTATCGCGCTCACTCTTCACCGTTAGATCTGAGACCTCAGATCCGACGATTGATGCACTTTTTCGTGTAATTTCAAGCGCGAAGGTTAATCTCCCAAAATCACACGATATAAGCTGTATTTAAAATCCACGTGTCACCCTATGACACATATCGTATCCAAAAAGCTAATACTACTTTCTTTTCCTTTTGTCATGCGAAACCCGTGGTTTTCCTTCCCGAAACCAACTATCCCCTTTTACACTATATTATATCGCGTTCCTCCTTGACCGTTGATCGCTGCAAATCAACGGTCCCAAATCATTTTCGCTTTATACTACTGCCCTCTGCCTCTACCAAATGTTTTTCAACGTGCAATCTCCACCGTTGATCTCGTGGGTCGATCTCATCCAACGGCCCACAATTATCCCGAAACCCCAATTTCAATTCTTATGCGTTTTGCTCTGCCAAAGGGTTTTTAACCTTATTTCTTCGCATTTTCTTCTATTTTCAAACTAATGTGACCCCTTCGCATTATTAATTCACTGTTAATATTGACTGTTGATCTTCTTGGCCAACTCATAGATCAATGGTTCTGACTTAAAATCTCCCACCGCTCTCCTATTGACTTCTATGCCTGATCTCCATCGTTGGATTTTGCCATCCAACGGCCACACTCCTTCTCACAACTTCTAAAGCAGTTTTACCAAATAACACAGGATTTCATAACAGTTGTGTGTTTTTTGCAGGTTCAAATGAATTTCAAATATTTTGAAAGAAATAAAAAAGCCGAGGATGACGATCCTCTAGGTTTTGTTTATTTAAAGAAATATCCATTCACAGGGTTCACCTCCACGTTTCGTCGATGCTTCATGGGCATTGATACCATATGGACCCTTTGAGGCACCTGCACATCAACAAGACATAGAGAATTAAATCAAAACAAAGAGTATCAGTGTGCAATATCAAAGACCATAGTAGAAATGAAGGATTGGAGACTGTTTTCACAGTTTTGGAGGATTACGGCTAAGATCGAAAATCAAAAGCCTAATCCTCTGAATTAAACAAAATTAAATACATATCAGATACATATCTATCAGACAGAAAGCCTCCACTGCCACATAAGAGGCAAATTTATTCCTCTCAGCTACCAGATTGCCACTTGTGGCTTCACAACATTCAATAGAGGCCGAGTAATGACTAGAACAGAGGATATCTTCCTCACGACAGTCGAACAGTTAATTCAGCCGAAGAAATTATTTCAAAATATATGATGAGTTACTACAGGGATGACACAGAGGCTCAAAGTCAACAAAATCATCCCAACGAGCTTAAATACTTAATGTAAATCAATTAATACAGGAAAATATCTATAAACTTCTCCATTGAGCCCCACAAAGGCTGAGAAGTACTAAACTGTATTAATTGAACCCTTAGATATTTTCTCTTTCGACCTCCTCATACTTCTATAAAATCTTATTGAGGAGTTCATTGTAAATGTTGGTTGCAGAACTTTGAAATATACTTGAGCTTGAAACTTCTACTTGTAAATAGTTTTCATGACCTCTTGAAGATCTGATTGTGATTAAATAATTTAGGTTGATAAGTAAAGATGATTGCTGAACTGAAACATTGGACTTAAAGCTGTAATTGGTTTGAAGCATCAATACAAGTTGATTTATGGGATCCTCGTCTATGTCAACGGTGATGTTATTTCTTATTGTAAATTGTTATTTTATTTTTGTTTTCTCTTTGTCCATCTTCTCTGATAAAGAACAACAAGCATAGAGTTAGGATTTACTGTATATCAGTAACCTTCTCTGACTGATAAGCTGTATCTACATGTTTTCTTCCAAATTGTGTTGTTTAGGAATGATTTAATTCAATTTAAGCAGTTAGGAATGTTGTCGTTCCCTCATCCTACTGTCTGAGCTGAATGTTGTTCTTGAATTTTATTTTCAGTTTATGTTAAGTAGAGATGAACTAAGGAAGTAATGGTGAGCCCTGTCCTTTAGTTTTATCCCCAAAAACTAGCTGAAAGTTTCCCTAAGAGTGTGTTGAAAGCAGGCTAGGTTAAAATTCCTTACCTGATCTTAGACCATCCTTCGTTATCTTATGTGTCTGTCTTAAAAGTTTACTAAGTAAAGAAGAGCTAGGGAAGTTTATGGTGAGTCCTGTCCTCTAGTTTCTTCTCCAACAGTTTCTTTTAAAGTTTCCCTTCGTGTTTAAATTTTTTTTCTATTGAAAGCGCATCAAAAGCTGGCTAGTTTCAAAGTACTTACCAGATCTTAGATTTCTTTTATGTCTCTCTCAAGTGCATGCCAAAAGAAAGATATTTTCAAAGTACTTACCTGATCTTAGGTTGCTCTTTGTTCTTCATTTGTTTAAATTCCCCTTCTTGTTGTATCATTTCATTCCATAAAATCAACTTTAAAGAGATCCTTAGACATAGATGACTTGCCCCATGGACCACTCTTGAACCTTGCTGTTTCAATTAAATCCTATTATGACTCCATAGCCCAATGGACTAAAAACCAGTGTTATATCTATCTAATCAGCCAAAGCTTGTTTCAATTTCTTGCAACTTCACACCTTTGAAAATCTTTCCATTTAGGACTTTTCACCCAAATAATAATCATGCTCAACCATCTAAAACAAAAAAAAACCCTCGGACTTCATAACTAGCCTAATATCAATACCCAAAACCTTAAAGATAAATACATCTTTTCACTTTATTGGAGAGATCCCTCTCTGGATTCAGGAGGGCTAGATCCTAGAATCCCAAAGTGGTTGAAAGAGTGTTCTCCCTGCAGTTGGACTTTGCCAATCTTGCTAATTACAGGGAGCTAATAGCCTGAACCAACAGTCACTAAAGTGCATGATGGAGGACCATTTTGGACAGCTAGCCAACTTCTTCAGATGGATTTGCCTTTGGAATTGAATTTTGAGGAGAATGGGATTCTCATAAGAAATAGTGAAATAATATTATTAGATGGTGATAAAAAACATTTTTTGAGTTTTCTGACTCAAATTTTTAATGCAATTATTAAGTGAAAAGGTCAAGGAGCAGAAGTGAAGTGCTTGAATTCATTTGAACAATTTTTTATTCTTAGATGTTTTTATCATAGGTTTGGATGATTTGGTTCTTTCTCAATGTGTTTCTCAAAGAAATATATTTATCGAAGAGTTATGAAATGAAATTATTGAAATTTCTAGGCTTATGAAGAATGTGAGGGGAGGAAGATATGATAGTGCCATCATTTCCCAAGTGGAGAATCATCTACTTATAGTGCAGGAAAATGTTACCAAGGCTATTTCTTCTTCAAGTTCCTTTTTTCTTATTGTTGATAGTGGAAATGCAAGATCTGTTAAGAAAGTGGTTCAACAGCTTGCGTTCTTAGGGCTTCAAATGTTTCAAGGGAGGAAAAATTTTGCTAGAGATTAGCTTAAATAGATTTGCATGATAAGGATTTTGTTTCGATTAATGGTCCTCCAAGTGTCCACAAACATTCATTACATGGATTATAATCATACGTACATCTAGGCTCTACAATGATTATTAACCCTCTAATATGGTGGCCACTTGGTATAGATTTTGATGGGGATTCCACTCATGTTTTTTATCCCCAATATTTAGGATCTCAAGCTGAGCTTTCTCAGCTTCTAAGTGTAGATCAACAAATTTTTAGTTCCCATTTTGGAGAGGCAATAATAGCACTAAGTGTTGATACTTGATACATTGTTGTATGCTAATCTTTTATCCATGAAATCTATGCTGGATAAAACCACACAGAATCAGATATCAATGAGGACTTATCGAACCTTGCCTGAACCAGTAGTCACTAAAGTGCATGATGGAGGGCCATTTTGGACATCTATCCAACTTCTTTAGATGGATTTACTTATGGAATTGAACCATGAGGAGAATGTGCTTCTCATAAGAAATAGTGAAATACTATTATTCAATGGTGATCAAACATAATTTTTGAGTTTTTTGACTCAAATATTTAATGCAATTGTTAAGTGAAAAGGTCCAGGAGTAGCAACGAAGTGCTTGGATTCAGTTGAACATTATTTTATTGAATTTTTATTCTTATATGGTTTTAGTTCAGGTTTGGGTTATTTGGTTCTTGCTCACTGTGTTTCTCAAACAAAGATATTTATGTAAGAATTAGGAAACGAACTTGCTGAAATTTATAGGCTTATGAACCATGTGAGGGGAGGAAGACATGATAATGGCTTCATTTCCCAAGTGGAGAAGAATCTACTTCATGTGTAGGAAAATGTTACCAAGGGTATTTCTTATTCAAGTTCCTTTTTTCTGATGGTTGATGGTGGAAATGCAAGATCTTCTAAGAAAGTGATTCAACGGTGTGCCTTATTAGGGCTTCAAATGTTTCAAAGGAGGAAAATTTTTCCTAAATATTTTCATAAAAATATTTCTTCACATATTCCATTCAATGGTTCTCCTCCTTTGGATCTACACAAGAAATATGATTCGACTAATGTTTGTGGACTCGTTAAATCATCCTATGTTTTTCGATTAAATCCATGTGAAGAATTTATTCATTATATATCTTCTAGAGAAGGTATTTTCTGTCAGAAGATGAGAATGAAAGAACCAAGAACACATTTTAAGAATATAATGGCCTTTCTACTTGATCTAACGATCTATTATGATAGGATGGTGAGAGATATTCATGGAAAATTTCTCATTCATTTTGAATATGGGAAAAGAAAGTCTTTAGTAGCATGTAATTCCTAAAACAAGAGGGATTTTGGGAGTATCTTGGGTCATTTATCTCCAGGAGAACGTGTAGGGAATCTGGCATCTACATCAATTGCAAACTTGACTTACAAAGAACTTTTTTATTCCTTTAAAAAAAAAAATTCCCCTTGGGACATCCTTAAGGTAGTTGAGATCATCTTAATTTTTTGTCATAAATGTTTTATTTCAATATGATTTCATTTTGTAAGGTGGGAGGGATGAATTTGAAGCCAATGACAACAATAAATGCCAATGTGTATATATAATTCTACCTTACAACCAAATTATTGACAAGCAATTCTTCACATGAGAAGTTGTTGTGCTGATGAAACACATTTTGAGGAGAAAGTTGCAAGAATTCAAGAATCTTTGAAGATGATTCCTTTAAAATATTTATCTCTCCAAATGGTTTTTGAGTAAGTGGATACCTATGTTGCACCTTGTGTTAGAACTAAAGTGTCAGAATTTTGACCAAATGTACCTTGAAGGAAATGCAGAGAATTAATATGACAAGGCCAGGATGTTGGATATTACCTGGATTTGGCAGAATCTCTCTGACACTTTCGGTTATACCTATGAAGTTGTTAAGTCTATAGAAGTGGGGATACCACAAGCCAATTAATTGTACGCTTAAATGCGTCTACAGTTGATATAAGATCATTTTTCGTGCATGGTCAGTTCATGTAATCATGATCCAAGAAAAGTAATTTTGCAATGACTTTCTTGATTACAATCAAAACAAAATAGCCACAATTTCCTTTTGAAGATTTCCTTCAGCAAATTCCAGTGTGGAACCAAAATTATAAGTTAAAGAATGTTTCGAGATTTCGTTCCATTCAATGCAACTTTTATCAATAAATTGATATCATTTAAGATAAGTGGCAATGCAAACGTATGCTACAATCATACCACTATTTCTTCTAAGCTTAAGCTCTGTGTTACTCCATGAGATAGCTCTAGATTTCCTATGGTGCCTTTTGGTTCATTAATTTCAGAATCCCCTGCATATTTACCTTATTCCCTTGAGTCTAGAGATGCATATAACCATAGTATCCATTGTCATGGACCAACAATATCACCATTGGGGTTTCTATTTCACGTCCTTGTATTTTTACCTGAATAATATATTTTGTTGTCTTATCAAGATTTTGTTTTGAAATATGGACAAAAATATGTTATAATTTAATCTACCAAAAATGGTTGTGCTCGTATAGAGAAAAGGGTCGTTGTTTTTAGTGCTTTATGGGATCTAATATTATTGTGAAATTCAACTGTTGGATTGGGAGAGTGTAGCCACATTCTTATCATATGAACAAGTCTTGCTCTCCAATGGTTGTTTGGGTTTATTGTGAAGCAGGAATTTCAAACCTTTCAAGAAAAAAAAAAAAATGTTAGGAATATATCTTTCTTATCAAGGTACTAAGGCTAGCAAAAAAATGGCCATTATATCAAGGTGATAGGTGCAAAAATCATGTACAAGGAGAAAAAATCTAATAACATACATTACAATGTACAGTGATCCCAAGAAATGAAAGTTTAAAAGGCTCGCGGTTGAAGTTCGAACGACAAGGTTCCCTAAAATCCTTGGGCCAAACAGTGCAGGAAAAAACATTGAGGATATTTTTTACTTACTTAAGATGGATACTGATGAAAGATATAAGTTTATTAACGAGACTTTGGCATGATCGGGAAATGTAATTCTTAGAATTCCTAATAGAAAATTCATCACAACAAATTATGATATATAGGAATGGAATGACTTAGTGGTAGTTTTGGAGTCTAGGATTTACTAAAATGTGTCAAATGATTGATATTTAAGCTTTTAAATGGGACTGTTAGCAAGAAAAAATATTGATTTCAAATATATAGTAAGATCTAGAGATGCTAGAAGAAATAAATTTTTTTTGCGGTCAGTATTCTGATGACTATTTTTTTTTTAAATTATTTTTTTGTCATCAGTAATCCGACGTTTCGACCCGCCACTATGGCGACACTCAGTTTCTTTTAAAACTTTTTTTTGTCGTCGGTATTATGACGTTTACCTTTTTTATTTTTTAAATTTCTTTTCGTTGGTATTCCGACATTTTCTTCCATCGGTATTACAATGTTATTTAAAAAAAAAAAAAAATTCGTCGGAAGAGCGACGCTCCAAACATCAGTAATAGTGTTCGTTGGCATCGAAATAGCGATGTTTAGAAACATCGGAATTACGACAAATCATGAACGGTTGGAAGAGCGGCAGACAATTTGAAATGTCGGAATTGCGACGACTCCATAAAAACATCGAAAATACCATCACAATACTGACATTTAAGTAAATTGTCGGAAGTCCGACGTGAGGAGAAACCACGTTTTGGTGCACCGAAAAATGTTTCTCTTGGGCTGCCTATGTGTCGTAAGAGCGACTTTTGGCTGTCGGAATTTGGGGAAAATGTTCTAGTGTAACAAAGGGGTTGAGGTGAAAATCATAGCATAGTTTGGAGCCATTTTTAGAGAACAATATGAGCTTAAAGACTACATCAAACCCACTCATTAAGAAAGTTCCATGGAAGATATTTCCAACGGTATAAAGAAGTCTGCAAATGGTCTTCTAGGTCAAAATACAAGGGCAGTCAAAGTTGAGCCCATAAAAGTAAAAATCTCAAAGATCCCGTAACTCTGGAATATTGTAACTCAGTAGAAAATAATTTTCGAAATATTTTGGGGACCAAGGACCAGGAATTGGTCAATTTTTGGAGTCGAGGTCATCTACTAATGGAACCTTGTAACATAAATTGGAGGCCTAGACCTTGTGACCCCGAAATCCCATAACCTTTGGTTAAATTAATTTTTGAAGGTGTCAGGATTGAATCATTTACAAAGAAATATATTGCACAAACAAAGGACTGGGGACCATTCTCTCTCCCCTTTGACTGGACATGTGTTAACATGTCATTGGGAAAAGCTGATATCAGCAACCACCCACTGGGAGGTGGACATGTGGCTAGCCATTTTGAAGTTTTCAAGTACCTAAACGGCCCATGTATGGATGACACTTGGACCAGTCACAGGTCGAAACATGGCTTGAATGACATAAAAATGATGTCATCCTAGAGGCATACCCCGAAGGGTAGGAACCCCGTAACAATTTCAAATTACATTTCAAAAGGATTTGGGCTTCTGAGGTCTAGGGGACCAGAGCACTAGGGCATCTACGTTCCATATTAGCAGTGAGTAAGTCTTAAGAAGCACAAATTTCAAGCATGTAGAAGCTTCCAATTGCTAGTGGGCCTTCCCCTACTTTCCAAATATAAATGACTAAGAAAAAACCACCTAGGAGGGCGAATCATAATCCATAGTGAAGCGAATGGACTAGGGAGAAACTCTGGCGATTTAAAAAGTGTGGAATTTAAGCCAACACTTACCCCTTGAAATTCAGATTCAATAAAGTGAACAACAAAAATAAATGGTTGTGATTAATTTCAAGGGATCGAACCTTACCTCTCAATCTGACTTGGCACCCATTCGAAGGAGATAAATGGGCTCCATATCAAGCGAGTGTGGCAAGCGAGCATGGAAAGTGAGCATGAGACTATTTTATACATCACCCTATTTCCTTGTCCTTCACCCAATCCAACTCTGCCACATATCTCCCCCTCACGCCATCTCTTTATTTTCTCACCCAAAAACCCTCAAGAACCAACTGTTGTATGCTGCGTCTCAACTATTGTGATTTAAACTTGTATATTTAAATATATCATGTGTCAACCCACTCCATCTCATCGCACCTACATTCTCCTAACTTTCCACCAACTTAAGGACCTCCACGCACCCTCATCGTCTAGTTTCATCCCACTTACTAGGTAATTCACTATCCCCCCTGTCCTTTCAAAATTTCACCATGCTCAATTTAAAAAAGGACTTGTCACATGAGAATATTATTCCTCTCAAGGGAAGTACCATAGTGAACTATCTATAATGATACTTCTAGTTGTTGTGGCTTGTGAAGACCTTGTTCGTCACCAAACCAAAATACAATGACCTCACAAATATAAGGATGGCCTATAGTACCCTTATTCACAATCCTATACCATATCCAGTTTTATGGAAAAGGTGTGACTAGTTTATTATCCCACCATGAATCTAGTTAGTGGAGCATGGGTCCACTTCAAAGGATCAAGCAAGCCAATAGTGAAGATTTTTTTGTTCGAAGGATGAAGCCAACCAAAAATTAATATTTTTTTGATTTGGAATCACGACATATCTCTGTCATTTTGGAAATTTTGTAAATATTTTATTTTTAAGAAAGAATAAATTTTTTTATGCAATAATTAAGATAGATAGGCCATTGGAACACTCACACAGTTGATTAGTTTAGACAATTTTCGCACAACAAAATATTTTTGTGATTTTTTTTGTTAGGACTCTCCATATAAAAGGGAGGAGAAACAAATTTGTAGGGTTCAATTTTCTATTCAAGAGGTTATAATATCCTGCAAATTTTACAATTTTTGAGGCCTTATGACATGTACGTTGTTTTGGAAGATTAATGAAGAATATTTTTGGTGATTCCAAGGACTAATATGTGGAGTATGTGTTCTTGTCTTTTTTTATCATTTTCATATGTGTTTCTTTCCTCTTATAAATCATTTAATTATAGTTGTTGGAACTCAATATTGTATGTCATATTTATCTATGCCATGTTATGGAAAATGGTACCTGTAAATATGAGATTGGAAGCCTTAAAATGCACTCCATGGTTTCTGATTTCATTTCATTTATCTATACATAATTCTGCTGAATTTTAGTGCACATGATTCTATCTCTATCCCTTTGCACCAGATTTATTTCTTTATATCTTCCATCACTTATACTACAATAGATAATGAAACTTCACTATCTGTGTGTAGGCCACCATATCTGAAATTTAATTCTTTGGAACAAAATATGGTTGATGTGTGAAAACTGATTTTCCTCTGATTCATATAATTGATCCAGATATAATTTTTTTTATATTTAACTTTTGAGCAACAATGATCTATCTTCAAGAGACTCTAAGATGTCATAGGAATTGAATGTCCTCCTCAACCTAGGGGTTTTCTCTAGGAGCGACAACATCTTCTGATGTCCTTGTCAGGGAATGAATTAGAATATATTTCCTTGGGTATGATTTGTGAACATTCCTTTTGTATGGTGATAAAATGACGTGTGGGTTGATATTTCTCACCTAACTGTTACATAGCATTTTGTCACCGTCCCTGCAATCCCTCGTCCTGTACATTGGAGGACTATTCCCATGACCTGTGAACAGTAAAATTTCATGAAACCACCTTCATGGCATCCTCTTGCATAAGGAAAAACATTCTCCTGAAGAACATTTCCTCTGAAAAACCCTAAAAACAGATGTTTTAGCCTTGGCGCGACTAGCCAATTCATCCTTCGCACCAATGGGGGAAATCCACGCTAGAGGTAATGCCAACTGGCGCTCTGTCCCTGTGTTTCACTCGCACCAAACTTATTAAGTGATGTTTTTTAAAAATAAATGGTGGAAGTTTGATTCTAACAAACTCCAGAATGAATCATCAAAGGAAGTTGAGAAGTTTGGCTCCGGATCTCCATGTATAGGAAGTAGTTTTCCACCTATCATGGAACCTTCCTAAGAGATTGGGCCTATCCCATCATTATAGGGATCCTCACTTCCCTTCCTCCATCTATAAAGGCTGCCCTCTCCATTTCCAAGCTAGATGAACGGTATGGCCAAGGGCTAAAGATAAGTCCAAGAGCTGAATGCTTGGGAGATGAACTTGTAGGAAGGAAACTATAGCTGGGAAACTATTGAGAGCTAAGCCGAAGAGAATCCCGCAAGAGAGAGAGCTTCATCTAGATTCCCGACAGGCTCTATTGAGACACACTCTGTTGCAAGCCCCGCTAAAGGAAGATCATAACATTAGAGCATTTTGTTGTAATCTCCCTTTTGTCATTTATAATATAAGCGACTCTGATTTTGGTTCCATTCATGTGTTCATTTCTTTATGTAATGCAATGAATTATATCCTCTCTGACTGATATATAGTTACATGCTTTAGATTTTACGTTGTATGCCATTGTTTCCCTACATGTGTATAGGTGTTCAGACATGTTGAATGGAAGGATTGTGATTTGTCAAGTGAGGGATGGGAAAAATCATCTTTTCTCCAACGACAACTATGTGGGATTTGAGGTAGGCTACTCTTCATGATATTTGTCTTTTTTTAACTAGGAACCAATGTCATTGCATGAATTGATTGTTGCTAGACCTGATCTGGGCTAGTGGGATCGCCTCTGTCCGTAGAGGGGATTTACCTCCTCAACACTAACCAAGTTCTCATACCATAACCCTGGATTTTAGGAAGCATCATACTCTCTTTCATATATCTCACAATAGAGAACTCCTCATGTATTTGACCCAAAAATAATTGTCTCTAAGAGAATTTGGAGAGAAAGAACCCCAATAACGCCAAACCTTGTTGTTTTTTAACCTCAGGCCTCAAATTCTAGCTCTTACAAAGTTGAAATAAAATATCTTCAAACCTCATCCATAGTTTTATATTTTTGACAAGAACATTTTCCCCCACTTGGATTTTACTTTCCAGAACCTAAGTCTGAAGAGAACTCTATTAGTTTTGATCCTTTTCCATATCACACCTTACTAGAATTTCAATAATTAAAATATATTCTAATTACTAGTCCATTTCAAACTCCCATAACTATTTCACACCAAATCATATCCAGTTTTGTTCACCCAACCTCTCAGCAAGGCCCTGTAACAAATATTTTTCAACCTCCTTTTCAAAATATGGTTTCTTCTGGATTTTTACTCAAAAAATATGCTCCTCTTAATCTACAACATCCTTTGAATTCAATTCCACAAGACAATATTAAGATCCTACCTAGATTTATTGGGGAATATGATGTCACAACCAAAAAACATATTGAGACCTTCTATGCATTTGCAGAAAAATTGAATGTAGAGCACTTGGATGTAAACCTAAGGATATTTTTCCTGTACTTAAATGGGGAAGCTATAAAATGGTCTAAGACCTTACCAAATAAATCAACAACAACTTGGGAGGAATTGGAAAACTTTTATGCAAAAATGGGGAAAGAAGAAAGACCATGGGTATTTCTTGACTAGATTTAATGCAATAAAGAAAAGGAACAATGAAGGTGTCACAAAATTTATAAAAAGGTTTACTAATATGTATAACATCTTTCCTGCTGAGATTAAAACTCCACAAGAAGTAGATAAGGTGGTGTTAGGAGAAGAGGAAAATCCCGGACCAGATAATAACTGATGCTCTAGAATTTGAAGCAAAATTTTCATCTACAAGTAAGTTGAAAGGTAAAGGAGAACATGGTGATAGGATAAGAGGATGTTAGGCCTCTGTAATTTTAGCAGATTGGAAAGACTAAAGCTGAAGAGACAACATTTGAACCACTTTTGGATTCTAGGATCTATCCCTCCAGAATCCATTGAGGGATCTCTCTATAAGTGCAAAGATTGATTTATCTTTAAGGCTTCTTGTATGATATTAGGCTAGTTGTTAAGAACAAGGGTTTTTTTTGTTTGTTTGGTTGGTTAGGTATGATCTTTAATTGGATGGAATATCACAAAATGAAAGAGTTCAAAAGGTGAAGGTGCAAGTATAGTGAGAAGAATTCAGAAGGTAGGATTAGCATGAAACAGCTTTAAACCATTAGGCAATGGAGTCAAAAAAGGGTTTAATTGTGCAATAATTTCAAGATTGATCCAAGGGTAAAGTCATCTATATCAAAAGATCCTTTAGATTAAATGATGGAATGGAACATTAAAAGTGTTGAGAAGGTGGAAAAAGCCAATAATTGCAACAAGGATTTATCAACTTTCCAAACAAGAGAAGCCTTTTTAAGCAACTGTTTGAAACCAACCAAAGACAGGGCTAACCATAAACTTCTTTGGAAAAGCTTGTATTAAAGCTAACTTATCAGACAAACAATCCAGTAATCCACATGACTACTTTCAGAAAAGGATGAAACATATAAGAAAACAAAGTGTAGCTTAAGATCAAGTCAGATACCTTAAAATCTAGGCCTGCTTTCAGCATACTCTTAGGGAAACCTTCAAAACAACCTTTGGAGAAAGAACTAGAAGATAGGGCAAACCATAAAATTTTCTAGTTTAACTCTACTTAGCATGTATTGAAAATGTCATTCAAGAACTTCCTTTCAAGTTTTTCACATCAAGACAAGGACTAACCAACATTCCTTGATAATGTTTACACTTAACTTAAGTCATTCTTAAACACACAATTGGAAGAAAACATAAAGATAAAGCTTATCAGTGAAAGTAGGGTACCTTAAATAGTAAATCCTAGCTCTATATTTGTTTTTCTTTATCAGATAAAGATGAGCAAAATGGCATACATGAAAGGAAAACAAATAATAGTAAGAGGTACTTCACCAATGATATATACCAGGATCCCAAAAAACCAACTTGTATATTGATTGTCAATCCAGTTACAAACTTCAAGTCCAATGTTTCATCACAACAAGAACTTCTCTTCTCAACCTAACTTCTTCAATAACTTAACAGAGCTTCGGAGCTTCAAAGTTTATTTACATTCAACAATGATTCGATACATCAACTATTACATCAGAAATCTAGTAACCAACCCTTTACAATGTGCTCCTCTAGGAGATTTTATAAGAAAATGAGGAGGTGGAAGAGTTTCTGGGGTTCAAGTATCATTAATTCCATAGTAAATGCAATTCCTAGCCTTGAAAACCATGCAATTCATAAGGCAGGAATGTATTCTATATATAACTTTGTTTTCAATTTTTAGGCTTAATGGACGAAAAAATTGACTTCAAGGCTCTTTCTTATCTTTGTAATAACTTTGCTGACAGTTTGTAATAAGTTCCTTTGGTTGAAATAACTATTCAGCTATCTTTAGGCAAATATCTTTGAAATAGGCAATAACTATGCTTTCTTTGATTTCTTTGAGGCTGCAAGTGGCTTTTGGTAGCTAGAGAGGATTCAATTAGCCTCTGATGTGGCAGTGGAGGCCTTTTCTCTGGTATTTTCCGTTTATCTTAAAACACTATTAATTTGCTTTATACTGTGTTTTTAGGCTTGATTAGGCTTTGATCTTTATTTCTGGTCTTCATACTGTCTTTGACTGTGTGGATTAGGCTTTTGACAGTCGAATTTATGCCTTAATCCGTCAAAACTGTGTTAAAAACCTTTGATTATTCATTTCTACTTTGATCCCATCTTTTGACACTGACACTCTTTGTATAATTAAGGTTTACTATGTTTTTGTTTTTTTTGCAGGCGCGTAGAGGGCTTTATAACATTACCAATGTTCATGAGACATGGGTAAAATCATGATATGAACCCTGCAGATTCATTTTATTTATTGATAGTGGCCTAGGGGATCGTCATCCCCAGCCTTTGATTTCCTTTTAAAACTATGGAGAAACCTTAAAAACATGCACAAAACGAGCAAAACTTAAGAAAATCCATGAAGAATAGGTCAAAGGGTGCTTTGGGCATGAGAATAAATCGTGGCTGTCGATCCAGATTAATTGACGACCAAGATTGCTCGATGGGTTTGATCGGGAGGCAGTTGGGTAAATGACAGTCAGATTAAGTCTGAGCTGTTGCATAAAAGAAATGAACAGTTGAGTTTAATCGAAAGTTCAGATGGTGGGGGAAATGTATTGGAATTGCGATCAGATTTAGGCCGTCATATTACATTTATGAATGACCAAGATCATCTGAGGAAATCCCTTGGAAAACAAACGAAGGGTAAATAAAATGGGGGAAGGTTAAATTGGGACCGTCAGATGAGAGGATCTGACGATTGAGATTTTTTGATGAGGCATTTGGGAGATCATATGGAGGCAGATGCATTTGAATGGGGATATGATCTGAGCCATCGAATTAGAAAGGTGGACGGTTAAGATCTGGTGATGAAGCATTTGGGAGTAGAGGGGAAGGGCGAAAGACTCAGGGTTGCGTTAAGTTAGGACCATCGGATTAAATCCTTCAACGGCCAGGATCAAACGAACAAATATACTGCGGAGGAGGGTGGTTAGCAGAAAACATCTGGTGTATTCGCACGACATTGGAAGTGGTTTGCGGTTTTTGTCAAAACAACATGATTCAATACATTGTTTGACACACGCCCCCTCCAAAACCACTTTTATCGCATAAATTTTTGGCGTTAAACCACGGATATAGAAAAAATGTGAAACAAGTTGTGAGCCATCGGATGGTGGGGTATAGATCCGAGGGTGCGGATCGTACGCGATGGGGGAAGCTGCGGGTCGGGGAGATAGTGGAGTCCAGGTGGCAGCTCGTGAGTGGACAAGTTTTTGTCAAGGTGGAGGTATATCCCAAAGGAGTTGGGCCTATCGGATTGAACCTTGTTTGTTTGATCTGATGAATGGACGATCCAAATTTGATCTCGAGGTGGAGTTAAATGAAAGGAGGGAAAACGGATAGATGGGCAGAGATC
This sequence comes from Pinus albicaulis, assembly GCA_034641835.2. Taxonomy (NCBI): domain Eukaryota; kingdom Viridiplantae; phylum Streptophyta; class Pinopsida; order Pinales; family Pinaceae; genus Pinus; species Pinus albicaulis. The sequence goes on from JAXQQM020079877.1 coordinate 54,444, forward strand.
GGGCGCGGTTGACGGCCGTTGATCTACAAAGATCAACTGTGCAAATTCAAATTAATATTTTCATGGTGGGATGAAAAAATCAAAGGAAAGTCGCATTTTGAAAGTGGTTTAAAACCTTTAGCACCCGGTTGCAGGCTTAAGGTTTTATGAGGCAGAGGGCTACAGGATTTAAGCCCTTGGGGGCTTAAGAGAATTTTATATGCAGAAAGGGTTCTTTTGGCCTAAAAACAGAGTTTTTAAGGCAAATAGAGGGTTCTGGTAGGGGAAATAAGGCATTTTTAAACCAAATAACAAAGAAATATAAGGTTTAAAAGGGATTTTGAAGTGATTTTGAAGGTTGAATGAGGCTTATGGAGGGATTTTTATAGAGAAAAAGGGATGAAAATGGGGTCATTTATGAGTGAAAGGAGGGGTAAAAAATGATGGGAAAATGGGGTTTTGAGAAGTATTCTTTAGGTAAACAACAGATTTTTCAGGATTATGAGGGAAACAACAGTGAAGATTAATTCAAAGGGAAAATATCTTCATAAGACTTTAAGAACTAACAATTTGGACATGAATTGTTTCTTAAAGACTAAAAAGAGATTTAGCCACCATTTGATATGGAAAAATTTTATAGGTGGCTAACAGTCGCTCCACATGGGGATGGAATCTTCTTGAAGATGTCAAGAATCTTCAACTATTGATATCTGGATTTTCAGTAAACCAGTGCCTTACCCATTGGGCTGCAACTTTCTTTTATTTTGCTGATCTTTCTTTGACTTGATGTTTTCTACAACAATCTGAAACAATGGAATTCTATCAAAACAACATCTCCACCAACCCAATCCTATTGATCCTAACATTTTTTCTTCTTTCAGAGTGCATTTGGATTGGAAAACTCTTTTGATCATCATTTTATTCTTTTGAAAAACAGGAAACTAATCTATTTCTACTCTTATTTCTCCATGAACTCAGTTTAAACTGTTGAGTTCATAAATTTCTCTACCTAACTACTATCTGTCAGAATTAGACTGTCTGACATATTTTTATTCTCTAAATTCTAAGAAAAAAACTTTAAAAGCAATCAAGCCAGGATTGAACAATCTAACTTGTTGCTAATCTATGGCATAAAAACAAGCTGCACATAGATTTTTATTTGTAGAAAATTAAAGCAAAATGGTGAAGGCTTAAGATCTGAAAACTAAAATATCCTTCATTATTTCTTCAGTTCTGGTTTTGATTTTGTTTGAGTTAATTCCTCTTTCTTTCTTGGTTCAAGTTTTGAGCTTTTAGAACCAGTTCTTCATCAATCTCATAGGCTCAAGATTTAAGCTATTTTGAACCTTTGTTTTTCTATCCTAATCTACCTTACTGATAAGCCAAGATTATGTTGTTTGTCTGATCTAATTCACTAACCTATCAGCAGTAAATTAAAAAGCTAATTAGTCAAGATTAGGTTGTATGACTAACTAGAAGTGTGTTTTCTAGGAGTGGCATTTGAGCTTGCACACTTCTAGATTTTGTTTCTCTTTTTTTTTTTTTTTTTTTGGTATGGGTTTGTACCTTTCTTGTTTTTACAATCTGGCCTCTTTTATTTTTTATTGTTTTTGCATTTTTTCATTTTCTAACTTCGAAAACAATGAAAGATATGATATTTACAATGGAAAATAAAGAAGCTTCAAACTGGTACAGTCAAGAAAAGTAATGTTTGAGAATCCTTCCATTGACAAGACCTCCAAAAAGTTCAGTTCCATTCAATTCCTGCAAGAAATAAGCATTGTTACCAGCAGTAGAATGAATGAGATAAGGGCCAAGCCATAAGTTATCAAATTTTACATGTTTTCCCTTATCTTCTCTCCTGGAACCCCACTTCAAAACTTTGTCACCCATGCTGAAATCACTAGCCTTTGTCCTTTTATCAAACAACTTCTTGATGTTTTCTTGCTTGTGTAGCACTCTATTGTAGACTTCCTCCCTATTTTGTTGAAGATGTATATTCTGATTGATTCTTCTTGTCATATAATTTTCTTCATACTGCACTTCTTGGATTAGCTTCATGACTGGCACTCCTAGACTAGTTGCAAAAATTTCATCTGCTCCATAAACTAGCTGGTAGGGTGACATTCCAATTGATTTCTTAAGTGTTAATTTTTTAGCCCATAGTGCATGCTCTAGCTTTGTGTGCCATGATTTCTTATTTTCTTCCAGCAACTTCTTGATTATTTTCACCAAAATTTTGTTTGAGGATTCTGCGAACCCATTACCTTGAGGGTAATAAGAAGTAGAATGGCCCAATGTAATCTGATGTTTGTGACAGAATTCAACCATATTTTTGGATCCAAATGCAGCAACATTGTTAATGATAATCTTCCTAGGGCAGGAAAATCTAGATAGGATATGATTTTCAAGAAATTTTATGATAACAGAGTCATTGGCTTGCCTAGAAGGGATGGCTTCTATCCATTTGGTAAAGTAGTCTGTTGCAGCGAGAATCCATCTATGTTGGGCAGATGAGGGTGGATGGATTTCTCCTATATTGAAGTCTATACCCAACTGTTGAAAAGGATCTTCAAAAGTGATTGGATGCAAGGGTAAGGGAAGCAATTTTCTATTGCCTTGAAAGAGTTGACATTTATGACAGGCAATAATCATGTTATGGACATATTGAAAGAGGGTGGGCCAAAAGTAACCAGCTCTGAGGATTTTATTGGCAGTTGTCTTCCAATAGAGGTGGCCTCCACATTCTCCTTCATGGAACTCATGCTTGATCTTATCTACATCATTCTCAGGCAAACATTTAAGCAATAATCCACTAGCATTTTTCCAATATAGACATTTATCTAAAATGCAGTAATTTATAGCTTTTAACTTTAAAAATATTTCCTTTGTTTTAGACAAACCAGGAGGTGTATTCAAATTGAGAAAAACATATAAAATATCAGCATACCAAGATGAAAACAGAAAATGATCATCAATAATGGCAGTTGACAACTCCTCCTGTTCATCTAATGCATCTATCATGTTTATATCAAGAGCTTCAAAATTAGACTTAGACATTAATATTGCTAGTCCTTAGCCCTTTATGAGCTTAGTGGGATTGATTTCTAAATCATATTCAAGTATCACAACAATCCACTTTCCTCTTTTGCCATCTCGATCTTGTGTTAAAATGTCTTTTACAACTGAATTGGGCACAAATGAAATTATGTGGGAATGTAAAATGTAAACTTTGAAGTATTTTAAGGCTTTGACTAAGGAAAAGGCTTGTTTTTCCATGATATTTTACTTCAAAGGTGCATCTCTTAATTCCTTAATAAAGAATGCAATTGGCTACTCTTGTCCCTTTAAATTATTTTGTAATAGGACATCAGCTACTGTGTGTTCTGTGCAAAAGAAAAAATGAAAAAATATTTTGAAAAATCAAGACTAATGAGAACTGGTGTTCTAGTTCAGGCTTGTTTTAACAGTTCAAAAGATTTCTTTGCTTCTAAGGTCCATTTAACTCCTTCCTTTTTCAGCATGTTTGTTATGTTTCTAAGGAGTTCAACTAGATTGGGTATGAACCTTCTCAAGAAATTAATCTTCCCAACGAAAGATTGAAGTTCCTTGATGTTTCTAGGATGATTAATTTGCAATATACCCTTAATCCTCTTTGGGTTTATATTTATCCCTTCTTCTGATATGACGTGTCCAAGTAGTTTGCCTTCTTGGAGATCAAACATTGTTTTCTTTGGATTTAAAGATAACCCAAATTTTCTACATTTCTCAAAGACTTCTCTCAAATGTTCTAGGCGTTCTTCATCTGTTTTAGAAAACATAGTGATATCATCAAGGTAAATAATGATGAAGAATCCTAATTCTTATGAGAATGCAATATCCATGGCTCTCTGAAATGTAGCACCAGCATTCATTAAACCAAAAGGCATTTTCACATACATGAAAGTGCCCCATGGTGTAGTAAAGGCTATTTTGATTTGATCATCAGGATGTACTAATATCTGATTGTAACCTGAGAAGCCATCTAGCAAAGAAATTCTTTTAGAACCAACTACCTTTTGTAAAATGTGATCCATCTTAGGTAAAGGGTAGTTGTCCTTTAATGAGACTTTGTTTAAGTTCCTAAAATCAATACAAGGCCTTATTTCTCCTATTTTCTTCCTAACTGACACAAGATTAGACACCCATTCTGAGTATATAATAGGGACAATAATTCTGGCTTCATACATTTTCTTGATCTCCTTCTCAACCAAAGGTAATTGAACATGGTTGATTTTGTGCAATTTTTGTTTAAAAGGTTTTTGGTTTTCTTTGAGAGGTATATTATGTTGAATTATCTTTGTGTCATAGGATTTTATATCCTCATAACTCCATGCAAACACATCAGAAAATTACTTAAACAACTCAATATATTTCAGTTTGATGTGAGCTGGCAATGTTTTAGACAGTTTAATCATTTTTGGCTTTTGTTCACTGCCTATGTTACATTCTTCTACTTTAGTTTCAACAGGTTCCAGTTTTGGTTTTTTTGAAACATCATTGAAATCAAACAATTCTTCTAATGGGACTAGACCTTTTGGAAAACTTTGAATGTTAGATTGTGGTGTTTCTAAGTCTTCTTTTTCTAAATCTGCACTCATTTCTGTGATATTTTCAAGTTTATTAGCTAACATATTTATAACAGCAATCTCTGGAGATTTTACTTCTTCATCAAGTAGATTTTCTTCAGTACAACAGTCTGTTTCATACTCTGAATCTGAACTTGGCAGCTCAAATTCATTTTTAGACTGTATGAAGTCTTCTATTTGTTTGTCTCCATCAAACACTTGCCAATATTTTTCATTGTCTGGGACAGCTGGTCTAAATTTTATTTGGGTTGTACATTGTTTGGTTTCATGAGGTGTTAGACAAGTTCTAGCAGCAAAAGATAAACCATGGGAAATGATATTTTGATTTCTTGGGACAAAAATAAGCTCAAATTCATCAAATGTTTTGAAAAAATAAATGACATCATTTCTATAGGCTCTAAGTCTGGGATGTTTGGCACTATATTCCCCATTCACTTGCCTAACAATCAACTCTGAATCCCCATTAACTTTAATCCTTTTAGCCCCTAATTTCTTCAATAAGTGTAGGCCTAAAAGGAGGGCTTCATACTCAGCTATGTTATTTGAACATTGAAAATTTAACCTGTAAGAATGCCCTTCAATATGATTTTTTTCAGTGTTGTGTATCCAAATTCGTGCACCTGCATTGTTCTTGGTGCAAGACCCATCAAAATTCATACTCCAAAGAGGACTAATTTCAGATTTAGTAGTTTGACTACTATCCTCTTTATCTATAGTGCTTTTAGATTGTTCTTGTAAGTCAGCACTATGTTGAATTTGGTTTAGTTCCTCATGTCCTTAATTATGTTGAGGATTATTCTCTTGACTCTCAAGGTTGACAAGAAATGGATGATTGTCTTGTATTTCTAGACCTGTGATTTTTTTGCTGTGATTTTCTAATTTGAAAAACTATTTTGATGTTTCTGTCTTATCTTCCTCCTTTTATTTGTCTGCTATTATGTTATAGTGAGGGGTGGCCATTAAATTAGTTAAGGTTTCTTTCTCATTTGATATTTCATGATTGAAGAGAATAAATGAGTCGAGGCCTGTATGTACAGAATAAAGAGGAGAGTTTCCTGGTCTATCTTGGCTACTGACCATGTATTGCATATGAGACTCCCTATAAAGTCTTCTTGTTTGATTAAAAACAGGGATAGTGGCATATGTCATGTCCATTTGCATTATTCCTTGTAACTTAGCTCCCCAAGATCTTGATAATAGCATACCATACTTGGGGGGTACATCAGCCACCACAATATCCATCACTAAACACTTGGTTGGAATTTGTGCTAAGTTCACACAAAGGTCTTTGATCAAACCTAAACATTTCACTCTGCTAGAGTCAAAGGAGTATAGATCTTTGTATGGTCTAGTGATTTCAAGGCCTAGGCTCTCCATTACTGCTTTGGGCATTAAATTGTGAGAGGTCCCTGAATCATGCATAGCATTGTGCAAACTTTTGTCATGAATCTTCAAACTAACATAAAATGGAGGAATTGGTCCTTCTTGATATCTTCCCTCAATCTTTGGACCAAATAATAGCTTTGGTTGGTCATCACTAAGATTGACAGTGTCATTGTTTTCTCCTATGTTGAAAGCTTTCAAAATTTGTGATCTATATACATCTTGGGTGACTAATTTAGTAAGGGGAACAGAGATCTTAATCTTGGCAATTTCCTGTTCCAAACTGAAACCATCTGACTTTTTACAATGTTTGTTTCAGCCTTATTAATCACTAATTTATTAGCAAAAGCATCTTGTTGATTTCCTCTATTTACATTGGTCAAAATTGTTTTAATAGAAGCATTAGCTGAGGTGCTAACACTGCTAAGATATGCACTCTATTTTTCATTAATTAGAGTGCCTTTCTCTTTGTTTTGATCAGAATTTACAGCCATTGTTTTGTCTTTCTATTTTGTAACTTTGGGTTTGTTTATAGGGCCGTTTTTTTACAGAATTTTCAGAGGTTTTAGCCTTGGGAGTTTCCTGATTCTTTTTACTCCTAAGGTCATACTCTTTGGAGTTTCTATGATGACATTTTCCAGCTCTTGATAGTAATATTCATCCTCTTCTCTTTTATCATCATAGGGTGTGTATAGACCTTGTTTCCTATTGTAATGAACATCAAAATTGTCATTGTCTACTCCCAACATATTTATGTCATCTTCCTCTGTTTTTTCACTTGTTTCTTCAACCTCACTTACATAGTTTTGATGAAAAGGAGGTGTAATCTGTTGATCATCCTCCCTTGGCTTGTTTTTAGGTTTGTTTTTCCTAAAATTTTGATTTTGATTTTGATTTCTGTTTTGAGGAGCTAATTGGTTTTGACTAGCTTGTGCTCTCTCAAGTATGCTCATCTTTTTCATCATCTCCTCCATCATTCTCTCCATTTTTGAACTAGATGTGGAAGGTGCAGACCCTTCCCTAGATGATACTTTCTTCTCATTTCTCATTCTAGCTCTTTTCTCCATTAAATTTACTTCCACATCTAAGGCTCCTTTATGCATATCCTCTAGAGTCAGAGGGTCTCTTTCTCTAAGTTGATAAGCCATTTCGGGATCAAATCCTTCAGGAAACTTGTTTAGGGTTGAACCTTGTGGAGGTTTTAAGTTTGGGGGAAGGGCATTATAAACAGTATTGAACCTAGTACAATAAGCTTGAACACTTTCCCCAAAGTTTATTTTGAGATTATTATAGTCTGAAAGTATTTGGAGAGGATTTTTCTTAACTTCCCACTTGTTTAAGAATAACTGATGTAGGTCTTGGAGATCATTAATGTTGTTAGGGGTTAAGCTTTTAAACCATTTTCTTGCTTCTCCCCCTAAACTTTGAGCAAACAACCTAAGTTTGACAGTTTCTTCATCAATCTCATTTCTATCAAAGTAGTCATTCATCTTATCCACATGTTGTGAAGCAGCAGTAGAACCACTGGCATCATATAATGGTATTTTGGACTGATAGTCCTGTGGTAGATTGACCAGAGGTAAAGGAAGGACTAGGGGAGCATACCATGTTGCCATGATAGGAGGTTGTGGGAAAAGTGGGGGGTTTACAAGTGGAGGATGTAAAATGGGAGGGATTTGATGGAATGATGTGGTTTGAACAATGGGTGTATGGGTAACAAAAGTGGATGGACCAACAAGAGATTGTTGAGTAGATCTAGGATGAGAGAAACCAAAATTATGAATGAAATGTGAATCAGGTGGAGTAGTTTCTCTGCTACCAGGATGTTCACTTCTATCTTGGGATGAAAGTGAAGGCTCTAAATCTATCTGATCTATATCATCAAGTGACCTAGTTCTGAATGGGTTTCTTAAGTGAACTTGTGAATCTTTTAAAGCTGTAAGGTTTTCAGGGATAGAATTAGCTCTATGGAGTGGCCTGATAATAGTTGAAGATTTGGCCTTAGGAGACTTCCTAAGTATTCTTTCAGGGTTATCAACTAACTCAGGAGGGTTTGGTTTAGGATAGGCTCTAGTATGAACTCTTCTAGAAGCCACTATGCTATGTTTTTCATACCCAACTTACAAGAAAATTTTAACCAAATATGACAATATTTAGGAAGCTAATTGATCTTTAAACAAGAAAAATGTAATCCTTAAAGTCTTCTTAACTGAGTTTAAATGATGTTATGATGATAATGGGTTTCCCAGTGGAGTCTCAAGATCTGTTTAGGATTGTGGAGTCACCAAGTGGAAATTTAAAATGTTTTATGGTCCACCACCATGTTTATTTAAAACCAATCTGAAATATTTTTTGGTTTTTCTGAGTTTTTTTAGTCCTATGAGTTCTAAGAGTGTCCTAAATCTATTTCAACACTTAGCTAGGGTGATGAGACAAAGAAAGTCTACTCTTATGGCTTAGGTAGCTAATTCCTCTGAGGTTTGATAAGCTCTATGAGAATCCTAGGGGTTACTTAGTTTGTCACTGATTCAAATAAGTCCTATCATGATTACCATTTGCTTGGTAGTGCTTGGAGAAAGCTACTTGTACTGCACTAAATACTGAGTGTCTTGTTTTAATGATTTTACTCAGAAGTCCCCACTCGAGTCGCTAGAAATGTTAGGCCTCTTTAATTTTAGCAGATTGGCAAGACTAAAGCTGCAGAGACAACATTTGAACCACTTTGGGATTCTAGGATCTAGCCCTCCTGAAGCCAGAGAGGGATCTCTCTATAAGTGCAAAGATTGATTTATCTTTAAGGCTTTTTGTATGATATTAGGCTATTTGTTAAGAACAAGGGTTTTTTTTGTTTATTTGGTTGGTCAGGTATGATCTTTAATTGGATGTAATATCACAAAATGAAAGAGTTCAAAAGGTGAAGGTGCAAGTATATTGAGAAGAATTCAGCAGATAGGATTAGCATGAAACAACTTTAAACCATTGGGCAATGGAGTCACAAAAGGGTTTAATTGTGTAACAATTTCAAGAGTGATCCAAGGGGCAAGTCATCTATATCAAAATATCCTTTAGATTAAATGATGGAATGGAACATTGAAAGTGTTGAGAAGATGGAAAATCCAATAATTTCAACAAGGATTTATCAACTTTCTAAACAAGAAAAGATTTTTTAAGTAACTATTTGAAACCAACCAAAAACAGGGCTAACCATAAACTTCTTTGGACAAGCTTGTATTAAAGCTAACTTATCAGACAAAAAATCCAGTAATCCACATGACTACTTTCAGAAAAGGATGAAACATATAAGAAAAGAAAGTGTAGCTTAAGATCAAGTCAGATACATTAAAATCTAGGCCTGCTTTCAGCATACTCTTAGGGAAACCTTCAAAACAACCTTTGGAGAAAGAACTAGAAGACAGGGAAAACCATAAAATTTTCTAGTTTAACTCTACTTAGAATGTATTGAAAATATCATTCAAGAACTTCCTTTCAATTTTTGCACATCAAGACAAGGACTAACCAACATTCCTTGATAATTTTTACACTTAACTTAAGTCATTCTTAAACACACAATTGGAAGAAAAAATAAAGATAAATCTTATCAGTGAGAGTAGGGTACCTTAAAAAATAAATCATAGCTCTATATTTGTTGTTATTTATCAGAGAAAGATGAACAAAATGGCATACATGAAAGGAAAACAAATAACAGTAAGAGGTACTTCACCAATGATATAGACTAGGATCCCAAAAAACTAGCTTGTATATTGATTTTCAATCTAGTTACAAACTTCAAGTCCAATGTTTCATCACAGCAACAACTTCTCTTTTCAGCCTAACTTCTTCAATAAATTAACAGAGCTTCAGAGCTTCAGAGTTTATTTACATTCAACAATGATTCGATACAACAACTATTACATTATAAATCCAATAAACAACCCTTTATAATGTGCGCCTCAAGGAGATTTTATAAGAAAATGAGGAGGTGGAAGAGTTTCTAGGGTTCAAGTATCATTAATTCCATAGTAAATGCAATTCCTGGCCTTGAAAACCATGCAATGCATAAGGTAGGAATGTATTCTATATATAACTCTATTTTCAATTTTTAGGCTTAATGGACAAAAATATTGACTTCGAGGCTCTTTCTTATCTTTGTAATAACTTTGTTGACAGTTTGTAATAAGTTCCTTTGGTTGAAATAATTGTTCAGCTATATTTATCAAATATCTTTGAAATAGGCAATAATTATGCTTTCCTTTATTTCTTTGAGGCTGCAAGTGGCTTTTGGTAGCTGGAGAGGATTCAATTACCCTCTGATGTGGCAGTGGAGGCATTTTCTCTGATATTTTATTTTTTAATCTTAAAACACTATTAATTTTCTTTATATTGTGTTTTTAGGTCTGATTAGGCTTTGATATTTATTTCTGGTCTTCATACTATCTTTGAATGCGTGGATTAGGCCTTTGACAGTCGAATCTATGCCTTAATCCCTCAAAATTGTGTTAAAAACCTTTGATTCTTCATTCCTGCTTTGATCCCATCTTTTGACACTGATACTCTTTGTATAATTAAGGTTTACTATTTTTTTGTTGTTTTTGCAGGCGCGCAGAGGGCTTTATAACATTACCAATGTTCATGAGACATGGGTAAAATCGTGATATGAATTTTTGTAAAGGTAAATCCCCTCTACGGATAGAGGCAATCCCTACTAGCCCAGACCGGGTCTAGCAACAATTGTATCATGCTAAGACGCAAGTTCCTAATTGCAAAAGACCAAGATGCGACAAGAGGCCTACCTTAATTCCTACGCTGTCATCGTTTGTGAAGAAGATGGTGCTTCCATCACTTGCTTTGGCAGATCAAAATTCTCTCGCTCAATGCGATCGAACACCTGCACGTACAAGAAGAAACAACAAACAAACAAGTGTAAAACCTAATACATGTAATTATGTATCAGTTAGAGAAGATACAACTCATAACATGAAACATGAACATCTGAGTGGAACCATAATCGAAGTCATTTATTATTAATCAGAACAAAGAAAGATACAACCTAAGCTCTAATGATGGATCTTCCTTCGGCGAGTCGACAGAGGAGTACGTCTTGGTAAAGCTCATCGGGAAAAGGACAAGTCTCTCTCTCTTCGGCTATCTTGATAATAATCTCCTTGCTACTGATTTGTGTCTATGAGGATGATCAAGGATCTTTCAAAATTCTCTAGGCTATTAAGGGCTCTTGAAGGCTAGCTTGCAAAAGGAAAATGGAAAGCTTATATAGATGGTGGAAGGGGAGTTGGGATCCCTATAATCATGGGATTGGCCCTATCCTCAAGGAAGCTTCCATGAGAGGTGGAATTTTTTTTTTTGTAAAGGTAAATCCCCTCTGCAGATAGAGGTAATCCCTACTAGCCCAGATTGGGTCTAGCAACAATCGTATCACGCTAAGATGCAAGTTCCTAATTGCAATAGACCAAATTGCGAGAAAGGCCTACCTCAAGTCCAGCGTTGTTGTTCGCGGGGAAGATAGCGCTCCCATTCCCTTGCTCCAGCAGATCACAATTCTCCTGCTTGGCGCGATCGAACACATACACATACAAGAAACTCGATGAACACACAAGCGTAAAACCCAATATATGCAATTATGTATCAGTCAGAGAAGATACAACCCATAATCACAAAGTATGAACATTACGAGTGGAACCATAACCAAAGTCGCTTATCATTAATCAATACAAAGAAAGATACAACCTGCACTCTGACGCTGGATCTTCCTTTGGTGGGTTGACAGTAGAGTACGTCTTGATAAAGCTCGTTGGGAATGGGACAAGCCTCTCTCTTAGGTTGTCTTGACAATAATCTCCTTGCTACTGATTTGGCTCTATGAGGACGATCAAGGCTCTTTCAGCATTCTCTAGGCTATTGAGGGCTCTTGAAGGCTAGCTTGAAAAAATAAAATGGCAAGCTTATATAGATGGTGGAAGGGGAGTTGGGATCCCTATAATCATGGGATTGGCCCTATCCTCAAGGAAGCTTCCATGAGAGGTGGAAACCCACTTCCTCTACATGGAGATCCGGAGCCAAACCTCCCAACTCAATTTAGAGACCAGTGCAGGAATTGGTTGGAGTCAATCTTCCGCCATTTATTTTTAAAAAACATTCCTTAATAAGCCTGGCATGGGTACAACATTGGGACAGTGTGCCAACTGGCGTCCCCTCTTTGGAGGATTTCCCCCATTTGCGCGAGGGCTGAACTGGATAGTCACGCCAAGGAAAAAAAGGCTATTTTTAGGGTTTTTCACAAGGAAGTTTCTTAAGGGGAATGATTTTCCTTGTCCAGAGGGATGCCATGAAAGTGGTTTTAGGTCATGTCACTGCTCACAAGTCACGAAATATGTCCTCCAATATGTGGGACAGGGGATTGCAGGGACGGTGACAAATTGCTTTGTAACAGATGCCCCCTAAAGCATGAGGCCTGAGAGAGAGAGGGGTGAAATGCTTTGCGAGAATGTGTCCAACTGAAAACACTACCGTCGGAAAACCTACGTAGACAAGTACAACTGATATCTCAAATACATGATATATGTGGTATGGGCGCAGCCATCCATAACAGAGTATACAATAATCAAGATCCAAGGCATGGACGCAGCCATCCAGTAAGGATCGATAAATAGACTCATGTATGGTCACAGCCATCTAATGAATGAGTCATGTAACCAATCATAATAATCCACAAAATCGCAGCCTGGATTCTAACAAAAAAAATCCAGGGTCTTGCGCTCCATCTTGACCCGAACAAAGTACAAGTTCAAGCATGCGAATAAGTGAGCTAAAGTCGAACATGCAAGAACATCGTCTGATTACCAGCCAATGATGAAAGTTGTTAACAGACGTGAGAGGTACCACCAGTAGTGACAATGGTCCTCAAGGTACTATAGGTACAATCCACGGAATGTGAACAGTGAGCTGACGTCGAACACCCGTAGAATCACTCGATCGGAGGCCAATGATGAAAACCTCACGTCGAACGCAAAGAACCTGCCATTGAGGCATGTAGGCTCCAAGGTACCAGAAGGGAGTCTCTAGATCATCTTCCTGGATAATGAGCTGAAGTCGACAGGAAGTGACTTTGATCGAAGGTGGGCCATAGTGTTTCCCACATCATCGACATGAGACAGAGGAACATAATGTTTTGTGAATCGGGATCAGATGAGAATCAGAGGAGGGTTGAAACTTTCCAGAGGTCAACTTCTCTTGAACATATCGGCGGCATGACATTGGATTTGGAAGTATTTGACATCAAAGGATCTAAGGTGATGGTGATGAGGCAAAGAGCAGATGAGAGGTTAAAAAGGATTACCCAAACCCATGGAGGCGAGTAGAAAACGAGATGAGATGTCCCCAACCTGACACGTATGCAGACAAGTGCCATGTTCAAGAGCGACATACTGGCGACACGACGATGATATCGGTCCCATTTTCCCCACCATTTCTGGCGAGTACCCCAATTATTTTTGAAAACAAGCTCGAAGGGGATAGCATATGCTTGTAATATAAGTCTGTCCTTCGGATGAATCCATCCTAGTACATTTAACGAGCCCTAAGAAGGAGAAACTCGAATATCGTCATTAAGACTAGATCTGATGTCATAAGGGTTTAACGAGTCTGACAAAGGAAGAACTCGACGTATTTTCATATTTAGAGAGTTTGAAAATATAGCAGAAAAGTAAACTCCAGCAGTCCCTTTTCATAAATAGTTCCTCAGATCCGGAAAGGTAGAAAACAATGTCTCAGAAAACCTCCTAGTCGTGATAGGCTAGGGCATTCCTTTTTCATAAATAATCTATCCCAGACTGAAAAAGGGGTAAACGTATACTGGGTGGATGTCATTTTGCAGCCACTTTAACGAGATCAAAATGACAAGCGACTCGGAAATCTTTTCAATTTTAGAGAGTCAGAAAAGAGTTGAAAGGTGACTCCTCCTGGAGGAACGAGTGGTATAAAGGGTAGCTACCGGTTCCGATAATGGTGGAACTGCTCAGAACAGGTAAAGGTTAAGAGGCTGCCTAACAAGACCACTCATCACAGCAGTTCCCCAAGATTGGGTGAAACAACCAAGTGAAGGCATATGATCGCCCAAGCAGATAGTGACGATGGAGTGAGAAAACCAAGGCTCATCTAGCAAAAACAGGCTGATAAAATGGAAATCAAAAGAGGTAAAATGGGGATGGTTTCATTTTTACACAAGCTCGAAATCAGGAAACTTTGCTTGAAGTTGGTTTTATTTTTACACAAGCTTGAAACAAAGATAAACTATGCTTGAAGTCGGTTTCATTTTTATACAAGCTTGAAACAGAAACAAACTATGCTTGAAATGTTAAACATGCCCCCAGCATGGTGACTCAATTCGAGGTACATGCCCCCCAAGCTCCAATCCATATGAAATACAGATGGATTGAAGGTTCAAATTACGAGATCAAGAGAAATACTTGACTAGTATTTTACGAGATCTAAACAATGAATCAAATTGAACAGGAACGTGTTTCATTGTTTTAACGAGGTTGAGACATTAAAGGAACTACCCTCATAAGACCTTGTTTCATTTTTTAACGAGGTTGATACAGAAGACAAACTATCCTCAGAACACCTTGTTTCATTTTTTAAGGAGCTTGACATAAGAAAACAGACTCTGCTCGGAACACCTTGTTTCATTTTTGAAGGAGCTTGACACAAGACAACGAAATTTTCTCCAACGACCTCATCATAATGAATGAGAAGTCATCTCTTCCAAGAGTTCCACTCCCAATGGAAGGAAAATATCTCAAAAATTAGGACCCAATGCCCCCAGCACACTATGCGCGACGGCATCATCACTGAGTATAGGCAGGGGGTAGGTAGCCACATAGTTGACCTGTGGTGGGGCAGATACAATGGGTGGATAAAAACTAGGAAGGGATGATGGCGGGCCAGCTGCCACATCAGGACCAAAGAATGAAATCTGATCAATGGTCACGATCCATCCTTCATGTGGAAAATAGACCACATGAAAAGGGGAGGAGACAAGCGCTCCCATGGCATAGGTGTAATCTTGCTCCAAATTCAGATTGAAATCCAAGGGGCCTGGAATAACCATCACATCCATATGGATGGTTTTACCTCCCAATGTAACAGGTAACCTTCGAAGGATCCCTAACGGTTGACAAGTTCTTCTGTAAACGCCAACAGATTCTGCGTAACAGGCACAAGCGGCGGCGAACCGAAAGCTTGCCAAGTAGTTGAGGATAAAATACTAACAGACGTGCCTTTGTCTATAATGGTGATGGGTATGAAAAGACCAAAGGCCTATACTATTATCTCGAAAGACACATAATACGGAAGGCGGTATCCCAGAAATCGATTCCAGTCAAAGGAAGCGACCAAACTACTCGGAGGGGCTACCATCGAACCGCGATGGTCTTCCCCCGGTGTTACGGTAGAAGAAGGAGCATCCTCCATGACCTCCATCTCGAAGGTGGGAGGAGTATCCTCTGGGACCTCCATCATGGGAGGCAGAGGAGCAGCTTCTTGAGGTGTAGGGATAGGAGAATATTTGTCCAAGTCCGAAGAATCTGAAGAAACAAGAAGAACTTGAGGGGTGTGAGATCCACTCTCAATGGAAAATACCTGGTGCACCGCAGACGGGACCATTTCAACCGATCCCATGACCAATGGTTGGTTGGGGATGGATTCCTGAATTTGAATTTCCAAGGGAGCGGGATCGACCAAGGATGACTCTTGACCAATCATAGGATCAGCTGGTGGAGAACTCCAAGAAAGCCATTTATAACCAGCCAGGAAGCATGGTGTCTAAATAGTTGAGTTGCCCAAAACTCTCTTAGCTTCATCCATATATGGACAAAGGTGAATGACATGATGCCCTTCACACAACCTACAAGGATTGGTAATATTACCCTGCTTCTTAAGATTTTTACCAGCACCAGTTGAAGATGTGCCCCCAACCAGACTCCTAGAAGCCAAAGGCAACGGAGGACGATCGTTGGACCATACTTCGAGCACCTTGGGAATGCCAGGGCAGTCTCGAATAAGATGGTCTCCAATGCACAAAATGCAAGGGAACTTGACTTTCCATGGAGGGTTGGGAGGTTTATCAAGAGGAGATGTTTCAGAAGCAGTAGCTGCAGCTTTAGCCTCTCTCTTATCAGACTTCTTGTTCTTCTTCTTAGCCACCTAGTTACTCAAATCCAGACTTTCACCAGATGAAGTAGAAGAGGAGGACGCAGAAACAGGCGAAGAAGGGGAGAGGTCCACCTTGGAATCAACATGACGTTATTCAGGCGGAGGAATTGATTGAACAGTAGCCGAGACATTCGGGACCACAGAGGTTTAAAACAACCAAATGGGTAACCCAACAGTTAACCCAGGAAGGGACAACGTTGCCATATAAGGAGCACCAACATTTCCAAAAGGAGGAAAAGGACCAGGATTCTCTTCGGAGGGGATTCCTTGGTTGGTTAACTCCAGAAAAGTTACCATCAGAAACAACCTTGAAATACAACAACACCCTAAGGAAACTAACTTTAACCACGAATATTTTGTGGGTAGTTAATTTTTTTTAAGACATTGAAACAAAACTCTACCGTTTCATATTTTAAGAGTCAAGAAATAGGCAAAAGGTGACTCTATCACTTTCAGTTTGGAAACAAGCATGAAAGGACAAGCACTTGACGATCTTTTCAAATTTAGGGAGTCAGTAAAGATAAAACTGACTACTCTGGAACTCTAGTCAAAGGGTGTACTATATATCCGTGAAATGCAATATACACCTTGGTTTCAAAATGAAAGAGAAATCAACCAAGGACTTGACATACATGCAAGAAATCTCCCCAAATGCTATGCCTGGTGTATCATGGGTATAAGGTGGTAGACTTGGCTTCCTATGGATAAAGGATAGCAACCTAGTGGGGTCTCCCTTTATATACGCGATGGTACGGGGAGCACAATTCCGTACTAGTGATGTATAAATCCAAGAGGTGAACGACAGCTACTAGGTTTAACGATGACGGAACACGTCACTAGCCTAGACCTCTAAATATTTCATTAATGTTTCAATGCTTCCTTAGGTTGATTGAATAAATTTTATGGTTGATCTTCAATTATGTCTTGGTTTCAAGGCCCTACCACATGTCATCTGACAATCTCCTATATGCAGCTATATGAGAAAAGAAATATTTCAATTCGATGAATGCTATCTAGTAAAGGGAAGAGCTTCAAAAAATGATGCAATATAAAACAACACTGCAAACGAAATTTTTCCAAACTAGATGACTTTCACTATCCAAAAGTAATTTCAAACATTCAATGATGCGAATAATGCAATGTAATCTATGCAAAATCCTCTTTTCTGAAAACTATGCACTTGTAATCTATGCACAATTTCCTTTTTATTTCGAAATGATAAGAATGCACTCAATGCATTTTTCGATGAAATGAGAATCTACTTAATTCATGCTTTTAATGAAAGAGAATGCACTCAAAGCGACTTTAGCTTTCAATCATTAAAAAATGTGATCTAAGTTCAATGATGAATCTCAAAAAACACTTTTCAATGCAATGTGATCTAATGCATTTTAACGAAAAGAAAACTTTGAGACGAAAACTAAATGAACGCAAATCTTCTTAATGAAGGATGAAGGCAAAAAGGATGCAAACAAACACTAAGAATGCAATCGTTGTTTCAAAACACTTTGTAACAAAATTCCTCAAAAGGTGACAAGACATATGAAGTCAAACACAAAGATGACTTCCAAAGTGTGAGATCAAAACAAGGCATTGATTCCCTTTTACATCAAGAAATCATGGAGAGAAGACATTTCAAACAATAAGCAATGTAATCTATGCTCATACAGAGAAAAGACCAGAAGGGAAAGACACACTGGTGAAGGATTTAGGGAAAAAGTCTCAATTTTCACACACCTTGAAATTGGCATGACTTTTGTAGGTGAAACTAGCACCAACTGGCGCGACTTGGTCACTGACAACTAGCGCCAATGCCTGAAAATGAAAAAACAAAGAATTTCTCCCAACCAAGACTAGACTCACCACTTCAAGCAAAATCTAAAACAAACCCAGAAGCAAAGTACTGACCAAAAGAAACTTCCGAACAAGGGAAAACCCTAGCACCTACAGGAGATGGCGCAACTGTCTAGCTGTAATCCGTGCCAGACAGGGGATGGCGTGAGTGATGAACTAGAAACCTGCGCCAATGGGCATGATTGTTAGGGTGGAAACTGCACCAATCAAGCCAACCATGAAAAGATGAAAATTTCAGAAAAACAGAGGTCTGATCTGATCCTCTGTGGCTGAACAGAGGTTTTACACTAGAAAAAAGTGAACCAAAAGAGCTGATCAAGCAGACAAATACCAAAATCAACTGAAAAGACAAGATAATACTCAAATCAACTTCTCCCCAGTGGAGTCGCTAATTTGTTGTAGAGGTAAATCCCCTCTGCGGACAGAGGCGATCCCTACTAGCCCAGATCAGGTCTAGCAACAATCGTATCATGCTAAGACGCAAGTTCCTAATTGCAATAGACCAAATTGTGAGAAAGGCCTACCTCAAGTCCAACGTTGTTGTTCGCGGGGAAGATAGCGCTTCCGTTCCCTTGCTCCAGAAGATCACAATGCTCCCGCTTGGCACAATCGAACACCTACACATACAAGAAACACGACGAACACATAAGCGTAAAACCGAATATATGCAATTATGTATCAGTCAGAGAAGATACGACCCATAATCACAAAGTATGAATAATACGAGTGGAACCATAACCAAAGTCGCTTATCATTATCTTAGCCCCCTATGAATTTTTTGACAAGCAAACAAGGGGGCTAAATTTCTTTTGAGCCTTCAAGGAATGTATTTCCCCTAAAAACACATCATCCTTGAGGCCTTCCTCTGCCTTTGTCCTTTGATGAATCCCCACTACTATTTACATGAGAAATCCTTTTCACCGTGAAGAAAATTCCCAAAAGGCTCTATTTTCGTCTTATATCACCCCCATTTAACCTCTGTTTTCTTCCCTTTTTTGCTCCTCTCTTTTTTCCCCATTAATCCTCTAAATCATCCTTTTCCCTTTCTAAGCCTCACAAATATCCTTTTTTTGGCCAAAAAACCCCTTTTCCCCTCTACCTTTATCCATTTTTGGCCTCAAATTGCATTGAAAACCGGCCAAAAAACCCATATTCTTCATATATCAGGCTTAGCCCCTTTTGGCCAGCCCCCACGAACCATTTCTCCACATGACCCGGGCGCTGAAACAAAGCACTGGCCCATGACGCGCTTATCATATCAATGGTCGGGTGCAATACCAGCCGTCGATCAACGCCAATCCGATGGTCCGCGTTTCCCCTACAATGCACACGCGTTCCCCGTTCATTCCCTGATCGCATAAAAACCGTCGATCTGATCCATAGATCAACGGCCCGTAGTCCAGCCATCCTGGTGGTCCCGCGGTCGCGCCCCGTACAAAACTGGCGGTCTTTATCGCACCGCTTTTGAAAGGAAGGCTGTTTTTTTTTGTTCGGCAGTGATCAACGTCACCGGCCGACACGTGTCCTTGAGCTATTTCTAAAGCCCGCTCTCATCGCGCGTTAAAAATCGACTGCGGGCCTGGCGTGATATGCACATACGCCGTTCGATCTGAGTTTGGCCATTCGACGGTGATCGCGCCCCCAAGATGCTCGGGGGATAGTCCAAGGCAAACATGGTCCCTGGCCCACCATCAGTCGCCCTCCGATGCACTTACAGCCATTGATATCCTCCTGAGATCGGACGGTCTAGGTTAGATCACCCCTGCCTTTGACTGGTTCCCATCACCAAGAGCTCCACATCACCTACTTCGTGGCTTTCTCCAGATTAGATCACCCCTTCCATTCACCGAGTCCCACCGCCAAGAGCTCCATGTCACGTGCTTTCGTGGCTTTCTCCCGTGTCTTTGTTTTTCACCCGTTTTCCTAAGCCCTTCATCATTTATTTTCCGCTATCGGCGATCATCACCCCCATGCAATGATCGAACGACCCCCGTGCATTTCTTCACTCAGACCCCCATCAGAGCAGATTTCCACCATTTCACTGCATCTTTCCACCATTTTTCGTTCGCATCCACCCTCCCCATGCATGGTTTTCTTAATGTGTTTATGTGTTTTGCAGGGTTACAGGCAGGAGGAAAACGCCATGATGCGTGGTCACTATTTCAGTGACACAAAGCACAAAGAAGCTAAGTTTAGAGCTTGATATTATAGAGAGGAGCCTGGGAAGGTGTTAGAATGTGATTCTCCATTGAATGGACAAAGTTCAACCCTGAAAAACCTCTCCAGCGCCATTAAAGCTCAAATTTCATAGATAGGGACAGTAATGGAGCGGCAAAGAGTGTCAGTGAAATATCAGAGAATTTAAGGCTGGTAATCAAAGATTTCGAGCCTTAATTCAGTAATTGAAAGGACAAATGTACCAGATTGAATAATTCATGATTATCACAGAGGGCCTAATAAAGTCTAACGTAGAAAACAATATATCAATGTTACCATCAATAGGTCGTTCTTTCCCATGAAAGGACAAGGTGCCCATACTATTGCATTCTACCGTGTTCCAGAGAAGATCTCTGCCCTGAAAATAGTCCTGGTGCTACCAGAAGCATTGGGTACATGGTATGGCAGACCCTAGAAACATTGTTCCACCTTTTTTTTTATTTCACCAGAGTACCACAAGTACTGCAGCCAAGAATACATCAAATACATACCTGGAGTAAATTCCAGCCTGTCAAAGACCACTCTTTCACCTAAAGAGTACAAAAGTTCGATGCATAGACATTTAAAACAGAATGGGTTTCGACCCACTGCTCCAAATCTGTTTAATGTTTCATTTAGTGTTTCATGTACCTCCTCTGCCTCTCTTCCAGATAGAAAAACTCATGAGAAAACATTGTAAGGGTTGTTGTTGATCGGATATCTGTGAATTGTAAGTTGTTTCTCTTGAGACATAGTTCTCTGTGTAAAGTTGTAAGATAGGAGGAAGAAGATGTTTTCAGACTGAACATCAAGCTGTTGGCAATGTTGTACATGACTGGTGTTGCTCTTTAATATGACAAGCACATTTCTTTGGATCCTGATTTAAAGCAGTGGTGATGTTTTTCTATCTTTTTCCTTGTTTTCCTTTGTAGTTCATCACATTTCATTTCTTCTGGAACGCATTAGAAATCTGGCATAGGATTTACCCTGGTTAGGTACCCTATGTTTCTGCTCTCCCCGTCTTCAATGTTTTCTGCTGTATGTGTTATCTGAGGATTGATTTCAAGATAATTTAACCAGTGTAGTGGCTAATATTTACTGCTAGCTGATGTATGAATTAACCAATCTGTTCTTAGATGTTCTTGTTAAGCTTTAATTGAATGAATCGGGATACTGGGAGTTTAGCACTCTGTCTCTATCTCGCTAGGATCCTTTTCAATTAATTGAACCTTTCTAAGTTCCCTTAAGCTGGATACCAAAGCATTGAGAGTTCAAAGTCTCTCTCTGATCTCAGGTTTTCACCTTTGTGTTTAAATCTTTAATGTTTCCTTGTCTGAAGAGTTAACCTTTTAGGTTTCGGATCACAGGTTGTCCAATGGCATGTCCTGTCCCTGGATTTGATTCCTAAAGGGTCACCTTGGAGGTTTCCTTGCCTTTCACCTTCTTTCTTTCCATTTCATGCCACACTATCATCTTTAAGATCCAATGCTTTAGATGACTAGCCCAACTGAAAGCTTCCATATTGAATAGCAAGTAAACCCTTTCCTGACTCCATTGCCCAATGGTCTAGAGTGTTCTTTGGAATCATCCCTCCTTTGCCTAAAATCCTCTTTGCACATCCTTGCCTCACATTGAACCCTTCCTTTCCGATTCCCAACAACCAAACAAACAATCAATCAAACAAACCCGTGCCTATAACTAGCCTAATACCTTAACTTTCAAGCTTCAAAGACATAAAACCTTTGCCCATATAGAGAGATCCCTCTCTGGACCCAGGAGAGCTAGATCCTAAGGTTTGAAATTGGTTCTGATGTTTTCTCATCTTTTGGTATTGCCAACTTGCCAAAACATGGGAACTCCAACATAATGGCAACTCCACTGGGGATTTTCTGAGTATTTTCCATCTTACTGCATCACAAGAGCCTCAGAAAGCCAACAATCTCTGGTTAGGTTGGCAGTGAAACACTTCCACTTGCAATTCACTTTCTACACCACTTTTTTTATTTCTCCCCACACTCTTAGATAGAGTCTGTAAAGGGCTAGATAGCCTCCAGGTCTCACCCTCTTTCAGAGGTGAAATACCTGGTAAAAGCCCTCCCAGTCCATCTCTGGTTAGAGTTTGTTGTGTTTAATGATATCCTTGAAAAGGAACATTACATAAAGCACTATGGTGGACATTGTACCTCCTAGAAAACATCCTAAACCCTCCACCTAGTGACTCCATAGTTCCTTAAAGATCAAAGACTCCACTGGCGATCAATAGGCCTGCTGATTATCTTGGTTCACATAAGACTCCACTGGGAGACCAGAGTTCACAACAACATCAGCCATAACAGAAGTAACAAGTAGGGTTAAGCTTCTTTGTTGGAAACCAACATTCTGGCTTCAAGAGCCATTCACACAAGAGCTTACCCTGACCCAAAACCACCTGAAATAGTTGACAACCCCGAGAGAATTCTCTAGAAATCCCCGACACTTAAAGGACCAACTATTTCCAGACACATCCATAGAGCTAACTCTGCACTAGAAGACTTTACAGCTCTATCAGACCTTCATCTTGACCTAGACCTACCAAGCAGATTGTCGAGAACTAGGTCATTCAGTGTTCCAGATCAGCTAGACCTTGAGTGTCCTGGTTCATCATCTCATAGTGGTCAACACATAAGGGAGAAAGATACCCCCCCATCTACCCCTCCTGATTTTCACTTCATTCAAAACTTGGGGCTCTGCCACCCTAAATTTTCTCAATAGACTTTTGTTGGTTCGAGTATCCCTGTCATCCACATACCAGCTACTCAAGCCAACCCTTTACCTCCTCAGAACATCACCATGGCAGCCTAGTATGCACCTCTAATGTTACCCCGACCTCTAGTACCCTTACCCAACGATTATCAATAAAATATCCCACACTTCACTGCAAAAGAGTCTACCACAGCTCAGCATCATGTAGACAGGATGGAAGATTCTTTTGACTACATGGAGATAGATGATGATACAGTCAAAATGAGAATCTTTGCCCAGAGCTTAGGAGGTGATGTGAAGAAATGGTTTAAGGGCCTACCTCCTAACAGCATCCAAGATCTACCCTCCTTATATCAGACCTTCATAAATAAATGGGAAGTTAAGGCCAACCCTCTCCAAATCTTAGCAAAATACAAGAACCTGAAAAGGAATGTAGGAGAGAGTGTCCATGAATACTCTACAAGGTTTAATAGCTTTTACAACACTCTTCCTCCACACATGAAGCCTCCCCAAGGCATGGCTTTGGTGAAATAACCTGAAGGCCTTTATGCTGAAATGGCCTACCAGCTTAGGGAGAGAGATTACAACACGTTAGAAGACATGCAAAAAGGAGTAGTGAGTGTTGAGGCTAACCTGATTGAGAAGAAAGCAATAATGAGGGCTGATAAAAGGGTAACATATAGAGATGACACTGTAGCTTCCACATCTGACCCCAATTATGACCATCTATCTAAAAACATGGAAAAGCTACAGAAAATGATGGAAAAAATGGTTGTCACAGTTAGTAATCAGAACAAAAACCAAAATCATAACCAGAACCAGAACTTTAGAAGGAACAATGCCACTCCTAGCAGACAAAGAGAATTAGATCAACAAGTTATACCCCCATTTCAAGAGAACTTCCTTGATGAATATGAGGGGATAATAGAAGAGTCTGAGGAGAACACAAAAAATATGTTTGAGACAGATGACTCAATCCGCAATTGTTCCACAGAGGAAGATCAACCCTCATCCTCATATTGGGATGAGGAAAGATTAGAATCTGAG
Source organism: Pinus albicaulis (assembly GCA_034641835.2). Lineage (NCBI taxonomy): Eukaryota > Viridiplantae > Streptophyta > Pinopsida > Pinales > Pinaceae > Pinus > Pinus albicaulis. Next base: position 78,500 of record JAXQQM020079877.1, read on the forward strand.
GATTATAGACTGGGATTTGAAAGCGCCATCATGCAGGTCAGAGAACAGTATGAACTTAGAAGAAAAAAGAGCCCAGACACTTCCAAACCAAAGGCTTCTGAGATTACCATCAAGAAAAGACCTGAGAAAACTTCTAAAGAAAATTTTGAAAGTAACAAATCAGCAGCTAAAAGTTCTGGGAAGAACAAAGAAAAAGACAACCAAAACACTGATAAACAAATTCAACCAACTAGTAGCACTAGCACTGCAGCTAGTGCTCCTGATAAAACAGTTCCTAATCTTGTGCATAATTAAGATCATCACACTGAACATGCCACTAAAGTAGTGGCTAACAAAACAGAGTTGAGTGTCAAAAAGAGTCAATCTCTCTTCAATTTGGAGAGTGAGATTGCTAAAATTAAGATATTTGTCCCATTCTCTGAGCTGGCCACTTAGGATGTATATAAAGGCCAAATTTTGAAAGCATTAAATCTAGGGGAAAACAGTGATATTGTCAATCTGAGTGATGATCAACCAGCTCTCCTGTTTGGTCCAAATATAGAAGGGAAGTTTCAGGAAGGGGTAATACCTCCTTTTTATATCAGTCTCAATATCCATGACAAGATCCTTCACAATGCAATGCATGACTCTGGGGCCTCACACAAATTAATGCCTAAGGTAGTTATGGAAAGGTTAGGCCTAGAGATAACCCAACCCTACAAAGATTTATATTCATTCGACTCTAGTAGGGTAAAGTACCTTGGCCTAATCAAAGACCTGTGTATGAATTTAACCTAGATTCCAGCCAAGTGTATGGTCATGGATGTTGTAGTGGCAGATGTGCCACCTAAGTATGGCATGTTGCTATCAAGGTCACGGGGAGCCAAGATGCAAGGTACAATGCAGATGGATGGGGCATATGCCACAATCCCTGTCTTTAGCTAGCTTAGGAGAATGTATAGAGAGGCACAAATGAAATTCCTGGTCAATAACCCTGAAAAGCCTGAAAATTATCCTCTGTACTCTGTACACACAGATCTGGACTCCTTTATCCTTTTCAATGATGAATCCTTAGAAGAGCCAGAGCTAGAAAGCAAAGATATAAAAAATAGGGAAGAGCCCATAGATTTCAACATAATGGCCTCTCTAACCTCAGAAGGAAACAAAGATGAAATTGGTGGACAGTGCACTGAAAACGAAACTCTGAGTAAACAAGAAAAAGAATGTGAACAGCTGGTTAGTCACTCCTCACAAACTCATACACTACACAAAGAATGAAACCATCCATAGCCCAAGAATGAACGCTTATGGGAAATGAATTTCGATGGGTCATGCACTGAGAAAACCACAGGGGCATGAGTGTGGTTGCATAACACAGAGACTGAATATGTTGAGAGTCATGCCTTCAACCTAAACTTCAAATGTACAAATAATATCGCTGAGTATGAGGCTCTCATCCCAGGCCTGAATCGGTTGAAAAAGTTAGGAGCCCGTAGGATAGTTGTTCAAGGAGACTCTGAGTTAATTATCAAACAAGTGAATGGTGAATACACAGCAAAACACCCTAGGCTAAGAGCATACAGGAATGACACTATGGATTTATTGAAGACCTTTGTGGAATATGAACTAGTGTTTATTCCTAGGAGTTAGAATGTAATTGCAAATGGATTAGCATGTATAGCTATTTCGTATCACAAGCCTCCCAGTGATCAAAAAATCATCATTCAGACGAAGTTCAGACTTTTAGTACCTGATAATGAGAAATATTGGCAAGTTTTTGAAGGAGATAAGAAGATTGAGGATTTCCTAATAGGCAGGAACGAGTTTGAATTTTCTGATTCAGACTCTAAGTCCAATGATAGCTACCTAAGTGAAGAACCCTCAGACGAGGAAGAACCACCCTGTAACATAGAAATAAACAGTTTAAATGAAAAAATCGGAAATCCAACCGAAGAATGTAAAAACGCAGATAATGAGGAAATAGAGGTGCTACAGGCAAAAGATAAGAACATACCCCGAGGTCTGGCACCTTTAGAAGATCTTTTCGATTTCGTTGATGTAGCGAAAAATCCCACTATTGAACACTTAGACTCTGACGATGAGGAATGCAACATAGGCACTAAAGACAAGCCTAAAATGATTAAGTTGGCTAAGTTCTTACCCGCAAACATGAAAAAGAAATATATCGACCTATTCAAGGAATTCATTGATGTGTTTGCTTGGAGCTATGAGGACTTGAAGGCCTATGACACAAACATCATACAACAAAAAATACCTTTGAAAGATAACCAGAAACCCTTCAGACAGAAACTTCGCAGAATAAACCCAAAACAATTGCCTACAGTAGAAAAAGAAATAAAGAAGATGTACGAAGCAGGAATAATAGTTCTTGTGAGGTTCTCTGATTGGGTCTCAAACCTTATAGCTGTGAGAAAGAAAACAGGTGAGATCAGACTCTGCATAGATTTCAGGAACCTTAACAGAGCCTCACTTAAGGATAATTACCCCTTACCAAAGATGGAACATATCCTACAGAGGATAGTTGGCTCAAGGTAGATCTCCCTATTAGATGGTTTTTTAGGTTACAACCAAGTTCTAGTACTCCCAGAAGATCAACTCAAAACAACTTTTACCACTCCATGGGGCACTTTTATGTATGAAAAAATGCCTTTTGGACTGATGAACGCTAGTGCAACCTTCCAACGAGCGATGGACATCGCTTTTTCAGAAGAAATTGGGCACTTCATTGTCATCTATCTGGATGACATAACAGTCTACTCCAAGACTGACAAGGAGCACCTAAAACATCTTAGAAGAGTGTTTGAAAAATGTAGAAGGTTCGGTCTGTCATTGAATCCTAAGAATATTATATTTGGGCTGCAAGAAGGTAAAATTGTCGGCCACATTATATCTGAAAAGGGAATTAGGATAGACCCACAAAGAGTTGAGGAAATACTAAAAATCACACACCCAAGGAATATTAAAGAGTTACAGTCCTTCATTGGGAAAATTAACTTCTTAAGGAGGTTTATTCCCAACTTAGCTGAACACCTCAGGAATATGACTAACATGCTGAAGAAAGGTGTAGGGGTTAAATGGACTGTTGAAGCTAAAAAATCCTTTGAATCAGTTAAACTCGCACTCACCTGGGCTCCTGTCCTAATCAGCTCTGATTTCTCAAAAGATTTCCTGATCTTTTCATTTGCCTCCGGGCATACAGTGGTTGCAGTCCTTCTGCAAAAAAATCCAAAGGGAGTGGAATAGCCCATTGATTTCTTCAGAAAATCTCCGAGGGATGCACCCTTGAAATATAATATAATGGAAAAATAGGCCTATGCCTTGGTAAAGGCCTTGAAAGACTTTAGGGTGTATATATTGCATTCTCACACCATAGCCTACGTGCCTAACATAGTGGTTAAGGATATTTTGTCCCAAGATTCGGATGGGAAGAGGAGCAAATGGATTGCTGTAATATTGGAATACGACCTGGAAATAAAACCCACAAAATTGATCAAGGGTCAGGGCTTAGCTCAACTAATGGCCGAATCAAATTTGCAAGCCCTTGACATTAACATGGTAAATGCCTTGGATGAGCAGGAAGGATTACTCGATCCTACTGTTGAAGAACAATTTCAAAACTCTCCTTGGTATTCCGATATCCTGTATGTGCTCACAAACCTCAATGCCCCTCCTGAACTACCAAAGACTAAGGCCAGATTTCTAAAGCTAAAAGCCAGAAACTTTTGCATACTGAATGAATGTTTATACTGGAAAAATGCAAGTGGTCTATTTCTTAAATGCTTGCCTGAAACTGAAGCAGAGAGGATTAAATAGGAGTTCCATGCAGGAGAGTGTGGAGGTCACCTGAACTGGAAATCCACTACTAACAAAATACTCAGAGATGGCTATTATTGGCCTACGCTTTTCAATGACATCCATAAGATGATAATTGCCTGCCATAAATTCCAAATTTTTGAAGGAAAAAAGAAGCTCCTCGGTCTACCTTTACAACCCATCACCGTTGAAGGTCCCTTTATGCAATGGGGCCTAGATTTCATATGATAAATATGCCCTGCTTCTTCTACCCAACACAAGTGGATCCTGATAGCCACAGACTACTTCACAAAGTGGGTAGAGGCCATACCTTCTAGAAACGCCACAAATTCTATTATCATTAAGTTCCTAGAAGATCACATCCTCTCTCGGTTTGGCTGCCCAAGAAAAATAATCACTGATAATGCTGCTGTCCAAGAAAATGATTGATTTTTGTCACAGGTACCAAATAGCACTCGGTCATTCAACTGGATTGGGTAAAGGAAAAGGGAGTAGGGTGATGTATCAAACAATATCACGCTCACTTTCCATTTTCTCTTGGCACGCTCACCTAATAGTGGTCCCAACTGCTGACGTGGTCATCGTGTTGGCTTGATAGGTGGCAGGCCCATTTATATCCTCTAGCGGGGTACTTCTGTGGACTGGGAGGCAAGGTTTGACCCTAAGGAATTAATCACAACCGTTGATTTGTGTTTTTTACTTTATTTACTCTGACTCTATGGAGGTAAGCATTGGCTTAGTTGTCATTCTTTCTCATGTGCTAGAGTTTCTCCTAGGTGAGGCTGCTTCAAGATGGACAATGATTGTAGAAATTATACAATATGCATGTATATCTTGGATTCACCCGATCTAACAATGTGCTAAAGTTAAATACTGAATTGCTTCTAAAACTATTTTGCGGAATTAAAAATGCAATCGTGAATCACATGAACATGAAGAAAGATCAATCAGACACAACATAGATAATTTCCCAGGGAAAGATTACAGCTAAAAACCCCACTATCTTCTATTGTATATTATATCATGGATCATGAAAAAATTACATACAAAAATCTTCTCACAAGACCCTTAGTACATCATCTTATTTTCTCACAGAGGCCCGAGAGAGAGAGGGGTGAAATGCTTTACGAGAACATGTCCAACCGAAGGCCCGCCGTCGGAAAACCTGCGCAGAAAGATACAACTGATATCTCAAGTACATGATGTATATATATGGTATGGACGCAGCCATCCGAACAGAGTATGCTATAATCCGGATCTAGGGTATGGGCGTAGCCATCCAACTAAGATCAAACAAATAGACTCAGGTATGGTCACAGCCATCCAATCATGAGTCATGTACATAATGAAAATAATCCACAATCGCAACCTGGATTACAACAGACACAATCCAGGGTCTTGCGCTCCATCTCGACCCAAACAAGTACAAGTTCTAGCATGCGAATGTGTGAGCTGATGTCGAACATGCAAGAACATCGTCTGATTACCAGCCAATGATGAAAGCCGTTAACAGACGCGAGAGAAACCACCAATAATGACGATGGTTCTCAAGGTACTACGGGTACAATCTACGGCGTGTGAATAAATGAGCTGACGTCGAACACCCGCAGAATCATCCGATCGGAGGCCAATAATGAAAACCTCTCGTCGAATGCGACGAACCTGCCATTAAGGCATGCAGGCTCCAAGGTACCATCGGGAGTCTCTAGACCAACTTCCTGGATAATGAGTTGAAGTCGACAGGAAGTGACCTTGATCGAAGGTGGGCCATAATGATTCCCACATCATCGACACGAGACAGAGGAACATAATGTTTTGTTGTGAATCGGGATCATATGAGAAACAGAGGAAGGTTGATATTCGCAGAGGCCAACTTCTCTTGAACATATAAGCGGCACGGCAATGGACTTGGCAGTATTTGACATCAACAGATCAAAGGTCATGGCGACGAGGCAGTGAACAGATGAGAGGTCAAAAGAGATTACCCAAACCCATGGAAGCAAAGTGAAACAACGAGATGAGATGTCCCCAACCCGACACGAATGCAGACAAGTGCCATGTTCAAGAGCGACATACTGCCGACGACAACGACAATAGTTCCATTTTTCCCCCACCATTTCTGGCGAGTACCCCAATTATTTTTTGATAACAAGCTTGAAGGGGATAGCATATGCTTGTGATATAAGTCCGCCCTTCGGGCGAATCCATCCTAGTGCATTTAACGAGTCCTAGGAAGGAGAAACTCGTAGAACGTCATTGCGACGGAATCCAATGTCATCAGGGTTTAACGAGTCTGACAAAGGAAGAACTCGGCGTCTTTTCATATTTAGAGAGTTTGAAAAGACAGCGGAAAAGAAAACTCCACAAGTCCCTTTTCGTAAATAGTTCCCCAGATCCGAAAAGGTAGAAAACAATATCCGGGAAAACCTCCTAGTCGCGATAGGCTGGGGTATTCCTTTTTCGTAATCGATCCAGCCCAGCCCGAAAAAGGGTTAAACTTATACTGGGTGAATGTCGATTCGTGTCCATTTTAACGAGATCGAAACGACAAGGGCCTCGGTAATCTTTTCATATTTAGAGAGTCAGAAAAGAGCTGAAAGATGACTCCAGAGTGACTTTTTCGTGTATTTACCGAGTCCGAAAAAGTATAAAATACAACTCGTTTCCACCTTCTAAGTCGCAAAAACCTGTCACTGCACATACCTAACAAGCGTAAAATCCATTTTCGACATAATACATGCAAATATTTGACAAGAAATAACTTTAAAACTCATTTTAACGTCGAAAAGTTATAAATATGTCCAATGGTAAAAAATGAAATTACTTTTTACTATTTACCTTGTGGAGAGTAGCAGTGGTCCATTTGGAGCAGAATCTTCTGACGGCGATTGCGACCAATCCAGGCAACCATTCAGCGTCTCGTCTGTGACAGGTAAGAGGCGCTCCTTTTCTCTTTCTTTCCATGCATTTTTTAATGAATTCCCCTTAGAAATCAGCTCTGTAAGGGCACTCTTGAATTTTAGGGCTGGGCCAAGTGGCGCGGGTATCGGGCACGGACCCGCGCCACTGAGCTCTTTTTATCAAAGGGCCCGCGCCACATGGCGCGACTGTCAGCAAAACAGTCGCGCCAGCGGCGCAACCCAAATTTCCGCCTAAAAAACCTCTATTTATGCCAAATTTCTTGAATTTTTAAGCTCACAGAAGATCTAATTAGGGGCTTTGAACCATGTGAATGCAGATAAACAGTCAGAATGGTGATTGAATGGAAGGAACGGGAACACGGAGATGAGGACGAAGAGGCCATGCAAAATGAGAATTGCATGAATGCTCTAAGGGACTGTGGCTTAAAGAAATTCTTCCTCACGCCATGCTTACGAGCTCAGCCTAAGCTCCTCCAATATTTGATCAACCTCTGGGATGAAAATGACCAGGTATTCAGAATACGAGACCAGGTGTTGGAATTGGAGGTCACCGACATTTACTTTGTTACTGGATTATCCCGTAGGGGTCCAATCCCTGTACTAACTGGGAGCAGACCATCAGGGGAGAAGATGGAAGAAGTAATGGCGCGGGTGTGCCGTGGGGCACAAACAGGAACAGGGAGTAAGAAGGTGTACATCTCGACCATCCCCGACCTAGCACTGAGAGTTGTACTCCACACCATTACGCGGGCTGCTGGATCGCAGGCACCACACGAGGCTACAAAGACTCAACTCTTACTGGCCTCAGAATGCATGGGTCCCCGGTTGTATGACTGGGCAACAGCTGTCACCATTAACATGAAAAGGCAGCTCACAAAGTGCAAAAAGGGCAAACTGAAGCAGTTTGGGTATGGTTCCATCTTGGTGTCGTTCATTCTGGAACGCATACCAACCTTCTAGGGCCAAGAGGCCCCTGTGGCGAGTCCAGTACCACGAGAGCCGAGAATGGCTCGCTGGGCAGCACTGATGCCCAGATCTGGAGGCGGGCAATAGATTTCCTGGAAGCCCGAGTTCTTCAGATGGATACGGCGCCAACTGATCGTTGTGGAAGATTGGCCCTATGCGGGAACTGACTTTACAGGGGACCCGGATCTCCCGCTACCAGAAGGAGACCACTGGGACGAAGAGCTGGGTAAGACCTCATATTTTTGATTTTATGCTTATATGATTTTTTGTTAATACACGGTTGTCTTAACACAAACATACATGCATGCAGATGTAGGACCTGAGAGACCAGCCGGGATGTCTCCTATCTTCCGGAGGACACAGCTCGCCTCTGAGATCCAGGGGGAAGGTGCCGGAGGAGAGGCACTGGTTCAGAACCTTGAGGGGATCGTTCATGGGATCCCAGACTATGCCCGACTGTCAGATGTACCATTGGAGTACCAGCGCCATACGGTGGGAGTCCCAAATCGGCTCCACCGAATCCTGAGGCGGCTAGTGCGTGCAGTAACGTGCTATCATGAGCACCATGCTGATTAGTCTCTAGGATTTAGCCACACCATTTTTTGAGAGACACAGTGTCTCTGGATGTATTAAGACACTTATGTATATTTTTTGAGTTTTATGTGACACACTTCTATGTAAACATTTCGATATCTATATATGCATATCTATTTCTGGATGAGTCTTCTTTACATGTGATGATGATTTATAAATTGCGCAAATGTCTATCTAACACCAAATTTGCTACTTTATCTGCTAATGCATTCAAATGTCTGGGTATATGATGATATGTAATATATTCAAAATTCCTTTCCAGTAATCGAATACGCAAATACAATCGTAAAATGGACGGGTTTCTTACCGAATAGTGCCCGTTCAGCTGCAACACTACAAGTTGTGAATCTAGGTACACGAGCAATTCACGGATACCAAGGTTTACTGCCTCGGTTAATAATTCCAACACGGCGCTATATTCCGCGATATTGTTTGTGGTACGTCCTAAACAAACACCTTGCAGGTCGATCAACTCACCAGCAGGATCGTAGATTACCCAGGCTGCAGAAGACAGATTCCTGGTACTGCGGGAGGCACCGTCAGCGAAACCAACAAATGGATGAGTAGACATCTGCACAACCAGGAAGACTCGATCAGCAGAAATACGTTTACAAAGCACACCACACCATGCACACAAATGACAATCACACACCTATGTACACACACCACACCAAGAAATCATTTCAGGCGTAGTACTTTTTGAGGTACAGCCCATTTCTGGGCTGCGCCAATGGAACTCCTTCGTAGTCTATAAGTTCGTAGGCCCCATTTTTCAACACACGTTTTACTATATAGGGACCGTGCCACATGGGCTGGAGTTTACCGGCACCAAGCTTATCATGTGCCTGATCGTACAAGAGGACTAGGTCTCCTTCAATGAAAGAACGGGGAGAAACAGATTGATCAAAATGAGATTTGACCCTCTTCTTTTGTGCTTCGATGATCGAAGCAGCTAGACGACGGGTTTCATCCAACCGTTCAAGATACAGAAGACGCTCTTCCTCAGGAGAAGTATCCAAGTGAAACTCCCATGACTAACAGCGAAGAATATTTCACATTCAGCAGCAAGCAACTAGGGCCAGTACACCAGTTGAAATGGTGTGAATCCGGTTGCACTTTTAGCAGATGTTCGGTACGCCCAAAGAGCTGAGAACAGTTGGAGATGCCAACTGGATTTATGAATCCCAACTGTTCGTTGAAGCATAGTGACCAAAACCTTGTTCACAGCTTCAACCTGACCGTTAGCTTGAGGGTAGTATGGCGTTGAGCTGTCGTGACGCAGGCCCAACGCAGCTGTCAGCTCCGCCATCATGTAATCACGGAAATGAGTACCATGATCAGTGACGATAGCTTGAGGGACCCTGAATCGTGCAATAACATGGTTGAATAAAAAAGAAGCAGTCGTTCTTCCGTCAGCAGCAAGTGTAGGCATCGCCTCGGCCCACTTAGTGAAGTAGTCGACGGCGACGATGATATACGCATGCCCCCCGGCCGAGTGAGGGTTACACGTCATAAAATCTACGCCCCATTTCGCGAAAAGGCCGACGGTAATAACGGGATGCAAAGGCAACGGCGGCGCGCGCATCTTGCGCTGAAAAATCTGGCACGGATGGCATTTTCGGACTGCAGTGATGCAATCCTTGAATATAGACGGCCAGAAGTAACCTGCCCTCAGAATCTTTTGGGCAGTGGCATATCCGGACATGTGTCCACCACAGGCGCCACTGTGGCAGTCATTCAAGACTTTCTCGGCCTCGTCCAAGGTAAGGCATCGTCGGAGCACCGAATCTACTCCAATACGATATAGGGTATCTCCCACTATGCGGTAGGGTTGGGACTGGTGCCGAATCCGACGGCGTGCAGCTTTATCCAACTCAGACCGGAATGTTGCGGTCTGAAGATACACTATGATGTCCCCGTACCAAGGATCACGAGTATCGATAAGAAACAACGTTTCGTCCGGAATATGATCTTCAGAGTGTTCAGGAAGAGAGTCTGTAGGGAGCGAACATATCAAATCCGCAAAGACCAGTGATTTAGTTGATTTGGCAGTGGTGAACTCCAAATCAAACTCCTGCAGGATGACAATCCATTTGGAGTACTTGCCCCCCAGCAATTGTCTGGAAAGAATATATGTCATGGGGTTGCAGTCTGAAACCACTGTGATCGTGCGCAAAAGGATGTAATGGCGGAAGCGCTGTACAACGTGTACGGGTGCTAAGGCCAACTTCTCAACATGTGCGTAACGCGTTTCCGGGTCGAGAAGGTTCCGAGAGAGGTAATAAACAACATGTTCATCACCGTTCTCGTCATCCTGCACCAAGACCATGGCGATGGTGCTTAATGCGGCGGCTAGATACAATGTAAAGTCGCGGTGGTAGTCCGGAGGACGAAGCAACGGAGCATTGACTAGCAATGTCCCCGGCGGAGTCGCCAATTTGTTGAGGAGGTAAATCCCCTCTGCCCGGACGGACGATCCCTACTAGCCCAGCAGGGGTCTAGCAACAAACAAACAATGCTATGACGCAAGCTCCTAGTTACGAATGAAAGACTTGGGATAAGAGCCTACCTGGATTCCAACGCTAGATCTGAAGAAGAAGATGTCCCCGTCCTTCAGCCATGGCAGATCACAATCCTTCCGCGATCTCCGCGGATGAACACCTGCACACAGAAGAAACGAACAGATACAAGCATAGGAACCAGCATACGTAACTAAACATCGGTCAGAAAAGATATTACTCGCATTAACATGATGGAAAAAGGATTGGAACCATAATCATAGTCATCTATTAAAATGATAAACGAATAGAAGTTACAACCAAGTTCTGACGTCGCAGCTTCCTTCGAACGGGTCTCCGGTCGTCCACGTCTCGCAAAGCTCGCCAAGGAAAGGGAAACCTCTCCAGAGTCTCGTAACAATGGTCTCCTCGCTTGAATGGGCCTTAAGGAAAAGAAGGGATTCTTTACAGCACAAAGGCACTTGGGAATAGGGAGATGCAAAGCTTCAGCACTTCAAGACTAGCTTGCCATAGATCTGAGCAAGCTTTTATAGATGGGGAAGGAGGGAGTTGGGATCCCTATTATTATGGGATTGGCCCTATCAACAAGGAAGGTTCCATAGAAGGTGGCAAAACTACTTCCCTTCCATAGAACTCCCGTAGCCAAAACTCCCAACTCAAGATAGGCAGTGGTTGTGAGTTTGTTTGAACTCAACTTCCGCCATCCATATATAAAAAACAGTCCCTAAAATGGGTGGCGCGATTGCTGCTCTATGACAGAGCGCCAAGTGGCGCGACCTCTTCTCGATTTCCCTCATTGGCGCGAGCACTGAACTGTCTACCCGCGCCAATGCAAAAAGAGCTGTTTTTTATGGATTTTGCAAGGAGATGTCTCAAGGGGAAATGAAGCTCATACTCAGAGGGATGCATTGATGATGTTTTCAAGGCATGACAGTGTTCACAGGTCACATAATGGGTCCTCCATTGTGCGGGACGGAGAATGGTAGGGACGGTGACAAATTACTGTGTAACAGATGCCCCCTAAAGCATGAGGCCCGAGAGAGAGAGGGGTGAAATGCTTTACGAGAACATGTCCAACTGAAGGCCCGCCGTCGGAAAACCTGCACAGACAGATACAACTGATATCCCAAGTACATGATGTATATATATGGTATGGACGCAGCCATCCGAACAGAGTATGCTATAATCCGGATCCAGGGTATGGGCGCAGCCATCCAACTAAGATCAAACACATAGACTCGGGTATGGTCGCAGCCATCCAATCATTGAGTCATGTACATAATGACAATAATCCACAATCGCAGCCTGGATTACAACAGACACAATCCAGGGTCTTGCGCTCCATCTCGACCCAAATAAGTACAAGTTCTAGCATGCGAATGTGTGAGCTGATGTCGAACATGCGAGAACATCGTCTGATTACCAGCCAATGATGAAAGCCGTTAACAGACGCGAGAGAAACCACCAATAATGACGATGGTCCTCAAGGTACTACAGGTACAATCTACGGCGTGTGAATAAATGAGTTGACGTCGAACACCCGCAGAATCATTCGATCGGAAGTCAATGATGTAAACTTCACGTCGAATGCGACGAACCTGCCATTGAGGCATGCAGGCTCCAAGGTACCATCAGGAGTCTCTAGACCAACTACCTGGATAATGAGTTGAAGTCGACAGGAAGTGACCTTGATCGAAGGTGGGCCATAATGATTCCCACATCATCGACACGAGACAGAGGAACATAATGTTTTGTTGTGAATCGGGACCATATGAGAAACAGAGGAAGGTTGATATTTGCAGAGGCCAACTTCTCTTGAACATATGAACGGCACGACAGTGGATTTGGCAGTATTTGACATCAACGGATCAGAGGTCATGGCGACGAGGCAGTGAACAGATGAGAGGTCAAAAGAGATTACCCAAACCCATGGAGGCAAAGTGAAGCAACGAGATGAGATGTCCCCAACCCGACACGAATGCGGACAAGTGCCATGTTCAAGAGCGACATACTGCCGACGACAACGACGATGGTTCCATTTTCCCCCACCATTTCTGGCGAGTACCCCAATTATTTTTGATAACAAGCTTGAAGGGGATAGCATATGCTTGCGATATAAGTCCGCCCTTCGGGCGAATCCATCCTAGTGCATTTAACGAGTCCTAGGAAGGAGGAACTCGAAGAACGTCATTTCGACTAGATCCGATGTCATCAGGGTTTAACGAGTCTGACAAAGGAAGAACTCGGCGTCTTTTCATGTTTAGAGAGTTTGAAAAGACAGCGGAAAAGAAAACTCCACAGATCCCTTTTCGTAAGTAGTTCCCCGGATCCGAAAAGGTAGAAAACAATATCCGAGAAAACCTCCTAGTCGCGATAGGCTAGGGTATTCCTTTTTCGTAATCAATCCATCCCAGCCCGAAAAAGGGTTAAACTTATACTGGGTGAATGTCGATTCGTGTCCATTTTAACGAGATCGAAACGACAAGGGCCTCGGCAATCTTTTCATGTTTAGGGAGTCAGAAAAGAGCTGAAAGATGACTCCACCTGGAGGAACGAGTGGTATAAAGGGTAGCAACTGGTTCCGGTAATGGTGGAACTACTCTGAACAAATAAAGGTCGAGAGGCTGGCTAACAAGACCACTCATAGCAGCGGTTCCTCAGGAACGGGTAAAACAACCAAGTGAAGGCATATGATTGGCCAAGCAGATAGTGACAATGGAGTGAGAAAACCAAGGCTCATCTGATACAAACAGGCTGATAAAATGACCATCACAAGAGGTAAAATGGGCAAGGTTTCATTTTTACACAAGCTTGAAACAAAGATAAACTATGCTTGAAACCAGTTTCATTTTTACACAAGCTTGAAACGGACATAAACTATGCTTGAAAAGATAAGCATGCCCCCAGCATGGTGACTCAATTCGAGGTACATGCCCCCCAAGCTTCAGTCCATATGAAAGGCAGATGGAGTGAAGGTTCAAGTTACGAGATCTAAGAAAGACTCGACTGGGATTTTACGAGAACTAACCAAAGACTCGAATTGAACAGGAACGTGTTTCATTGTTTTAACGAGGTTGACACATTAAAAGAACTATCCTCAGACACCTTTGTTTCATTTTTTAAGGAGCTTGACACAAGACAAGGAACTGTGCTCCAACAACCTTGTTTCATTTTTTAAGGAGCTTGACACAAGACAAGGAACTCTGCTCCGACGACCTTGTTTCATTTTTTAAGGAGCTTGACACAAGACAAGGAACTCTGCTCCGACGACCTTGTTTCATTTTTTAAGGAGCTTGACACAAGACAAGGAACTGTGCTCCGACAACCTGGTTTCATTTTTTAAAGAGCTTGACACAGGGAGAGAACTGTGCTCTAACCAGCTTGTTTCATTTTTTAAGGAGCTTGACACAAGGAAAAGAACTATGCTCCGATCGACTTCATCATAATGAATGAGAAGTCATCGCTTCCAAGAGTTCCACTCCCGATGGAAGGAAAACATCCTGGAAGTCAGGACCCAATGCCCCCAGCACCTGATGCACGACGACATCATCATTGAGCACAGGCACGGGGTAGGTAGCCACATAGTTGACCCGCGGTGGAGCAGATACAACGGGTGGATAGAAACCAGGAGGGGGTGATGGCGGACCAGATGCCATATTAGGACCAAAGAATGACAGCTGATCAATGGTCACGATCCGTCCTTCATGTGGAAAGCACATCACGCGAAAGAGGGAGGAGACAAGTGCTCCCATGGCATAGGTGTAATCGCGCCCCAGGAGCAGATTGAAATCCAAAGGGCCTGGAATGACCATCACGTCCATGTGGACGGTTTTACCTCCCAAAGTAACAGGTAACCTTGGAAGGATCCCCAACGGTTGACTCGTTCTTCTATTGAATGTCAACAGATTCTGCGTAACGGGCGCAAGCGGTGGCGAACCGAAAGCTTGCCAGGTAGTTGATGACAGAATACTAACAGAGGCACCTTCGTCTATAATGGTGCTGGGTACAACCAGACCAAGAGCCTGTACTGTGATCTCGAAAGGCACATAAGATGGAAGGCGAAATCCTGCAAATCGATTCCAATCAAAGGAAGCGACCAAACTACTCGGAGGGGCTACCATCGAAATGCGAAGGTCTTCCCCTGATGTTACGGAAGCAGAAGCCTCCTCCATGACCTCCATCTCGAAGGCGGGAGGAATATCCTCTGGAGCCTCCATCATGGGAGGCGGAGGAGGGGCTTCTCGAAGCACAGGGATAGGAGAATCTTTCTCCAAGTCTGAAGAATCTGAAGAGACCAGAAGGACATGAGGGGTGTGAGATCCACTCTCGACAGAAAAGACCTGGTGTACCGCGGACGGGGCCAGTTCAACCGATCCTACGACCAATGGTTGGTCAGGGACGGATTCGTGAATTTGAATTTCTGGGGGAGTGGGATCGACCAAGGATGACTCTTGACCAATCACGGCATCAGTCGGTGGAAGACTCAAAGAAATCTGTTTATAACCAGCCGGGAGGCGTGGTGTAGAAACAGTCAGGTTGTCCAAGACTCGCTTGGCTTCATCCATATAAGGACAAAGGTGAATAGCATGGTGCCCTTCACACAACTTACGGGGATTGGTGATCTTACCCTGCTTCTTAGGAGCCTTACCAGTGCCCCCAACCTGACTCCCGGAAGCCAAAGACAACGGTGGGGGACCGTTGGACCATACTTCGAGTACCTTGGGAATGCCAGGGCAGTCTCGAAGAAGATGGTCTCCCGTGCACAACATGCAGGGGAACTTGACTTTCCGAGGAGGGTTGGAAGGGTTATCAAGAGAGGACGTTTCAGGAGCAGTAGCAACACTTTTAACCTCTCGCTTATCAGACTTCTTCTTCTTTGTCTTCTTCTTCTTCTTCTTAGCCACCTGGTTACTTGAATCCAGACTTTCACCAGGCGAAGAGGAGGAGGAGGACTCAGAAACAGGCGAAGAAGGGGAGAGGTCCACCTTAGAATCAACATGATGTGGTTCGGGTGGAGGAGCTGATTGACCAGTAACTGAGACATTCGGAACGACAGAGGTTGAGAACAACCAAATAGGCAACCCAACAGTTAACCCAGGAAGGGACAACGTTGCCATATAAGGAGCACCAACATTTCCAAAAGGAGGAAAATGACCAGGATTCCCTTCTGAAGGGATTCCTTGGTTGGTAAACTCTGAAAAAGTTGCCATCAAAACTCAAAACCACACACGGGCTGAAAAAGAGTTTAAGACACACGATCAAACGGCCAACAAGCAATATCTAAACGGGCGTGTAATCGTGGGCGATTAATTTTACCACATTGGAAAGTAAGAAATTCTACCGTTTCATGTTTCAAGAGTCGAGAAACGATAAAAAGATGACTCTATCTCTTTCAGAGTTGACACAAGCGTGAAAGGACAAGCGCTTGACGGTCTTTTCAAGTTTAGGGAGTCAGAAAAGACCAAATGACTGCTCAAGAAAAACTAGGCACAAAGGGTGTACCAAATATCCGTGAACTGCAATATACACCTTGGTTTCAAAAATGAAACAGAAATCGACCAAGGACTTTCCGTACGTGCAAGTAGTCTCCCCGAATGCTGTGTTCGGTGTATCACGGGTATAGGGCGGCAGACTCGGCTTCCTATGGATAAAGGATTGAAAACCTATAGGGGTCTCCCTTTATATACACGACGGTATGGGGAGCGCAAGTCCGTACTAGCGCTGTCAAAAGCCAACAGGCGAACGACAGCTGCTAGGTTTAACGACGCCGGAACACGTCTCTAGCCTAGACCTTCTAAATGTGTTTCGTTAAGTTCCAATGCTGCCTTAGGTTAATTGAATAAATTTTACAGTTGATCTTCAATTAAGTTTCAATTTCCAGGCCCTATCGTATGTAGTGTCTCACAAGACTCCTAAATGCAAAGCTACATGAGAAAAGAAATCTTTCAATTCGATGAATGCTATCTAGTTAAAGGAAGAGCTTCAAACAATGATGCAACAAACAACAAAACTGAAAACGAAACTTTTCCAAACTAGATGACTTTCACTATCCAAAAGTATTCTAAACATTCAACGAAGCGAATTATGCAATGTAATCTATGCAAAATCCTTTTTTCGAAAACTATGCAATTGTAATCTGCGCACAATTTCCTTTTTCTTTTCAAATAATAAGAATGCACTCAATGCATTTTTCGATAAAATGAGAATCTACTTAATGCATGCTTTTTACAAAAGAGAATGCACTCAAAGCGATTTTTAGTTTTCAATCACTAAACAATGTGATCTAAGTCCAATGATGAATCTCAAAAACACTTTTCGATGCAATGTGATCTAATGCATTTAAACGAAAAGAAAACTATGAGACGAAAACTAAAAAAAACGCAAATCTTCTTAATGAAAGATGAAAGCAAAAGGGATGCGAACAAACACTAAGAATGCAATCGTTGTTTCAAAATACTTTGTGACAAAATCCCTCAAAAGTTGACAAGACATATGCGGTCAAACACAAAAAGGATTTCCAAAGCAAGAGATCAAAACAAGGCATCCATCCCTTTTACATCAAACAATCATAGAAAGAAGACATTCCAAATAATGAGCAATGTAATCTATGCTCATACAGAGGAAAGACCCAAAGGGAAAGACACACTAGTGAAGGATTAAGGGAAAAAAACTCAATTTTCATACACCCTGAAAGTGGCCCGACTTGTACATTGACAACTAGCGCCACTTGACGCGACTTTTACTTGAAAACTAGCGCCAATGGCCAAGTGGCGCGGGTTGCTAACTGACAACAAGCGCCACTGCCTGAAAATGAAAAAACAAAGAATTTCTCCCAACCAAGACCAGACTTCCCACTTCAAGCTGAATCTAAAACAAACCCAGAAGAAAAGTACTGACCAAAAGAAGCTTCCGAACAAGGGTAACCCTACCACCTACAGGAAATGGCGCGACTGTCTGGCTGTAATCCGCGCCAGACAGGAGATGGCGCGAGTTATAAACTAACAACCTGCGCCAACTGGCGCGACTGTCAGGGCTAAAATCGCGCCAATAAAGCCAACTATGAAAAGGTGAAAATTCAGAAAAGCAGAGGTCAGATCTGATCCTCTAGGGGCTGAACCAAAAGCCAAAACACAAAAAGAACCCAACCCAGAAGGCTCATCAAGCAAGGAAAAACGATCAAAACGAAACAATCATAAACGAGACAAGGAAAACCGGACGATCCCCAGTGGAGTCGCCAATTTGTTGAGGAGGTAAATCCCCTCTGCGGACAGAGGCGATCCCTACTAGCCCAGCAGGGGTCTAGCAACAAACAAACAATGCTATGACGCAAGCTCCTAGTTACGAATGAAAGACTTGGGATAAGAGCCTACCCGGATTCCAACGCTAGATCTGAAGAAGAAGATGTCCCCGTCCTTCAGCCCTGGCAGATCACAATCCTTCCACGATCTCCGTGGATGAACACCTGCACGCAGAAGAAACGAACAGATACATGCATAGGAACCAGCATACGTAACTAAACATCGGTCAAAAAAGATATTACTCGCATTAACATGATAGAAAAAGGAGTGGAACCATAATCATAGTCATCTATTAAAGTGATAAACGAATAGAAGTTACAACCAAGTTCTGACGTCGCAGCTTCCTTCGAACGGGTCTCCGGTCGTCCACGTCTCGCAAAGCTCGCCAAGGGAAAGGGAAACCTCTCCCGAGTCTCGTAACAATGGTCTCCTCGCTTGAATGGGCCTTAAGGGAAAGAAGGGATTCTTCATAACTAGCCTAATATCAGAACATCGCAAGTAAACACACCGACATCTTTTACACTTATAGAGAGAGCCCTCTCTGAGTCCAGGAAGGCTAGGTCCTTGGGCTCCAAAGCTTGGTTTGATGTTACATCGTCATTTGGCTAGCCAATCGGCCAAATCACGGGACCCTAACAAAAGACATCATGTCCCAAGACCCAGATGGGAAGAGGGGGCAAATGGATTGCTGTGATCTTAGAATATGACCTGGAAATAAAACCCACTAGACAGATCAAAGGTCAGGGCTTAGCTCGGTTAATGGCTGAATCAAATTTACAAGCCCTTGACATAAACATGGTAGATGCCTTGGATGATCAGGAAGGATTTCCTGACCCTACTGTTGAAGAGAAATTTCAAAACTCTCCCTGGTATTTTGATATCCTGTATGTGCTCACAAACCTCAATGCCCCTCCTGAACTATCAAAGACTAAGGCCAGATTCCTAAAGCTAAAGGCCAGAAACTACTGCATACTGAATGAATGTTTATATTGGAAAAATGCAAATGGTCTATTTCTTAAATTTTTGCCCGAAACTGAAGCAGAGAGGATTAAACAAGAGTTCCATGCAGGAGAGTGTGGAGGCCACCTGAACTGAAAAGCCACCGCTAACAAAATACTCAGAGCTGGCTATTATTGGCCTACACTTTTCAATGACATTCATAAGATGATAATTGCCTGCCATAAATGCCATATTTTTGAAGGCAAAAGAGAGATCCTCCCTCTACCTTTACAACCCATCACTGTTGAAGGTCCCTTTATGCAATGGGGCCCAGATTTCATAGGAGAAACCCTGCTTCTTCTGCACAACACAAGTGGATCCTTATAGCCACATACTACTTCACTAAGTGGATAGAGGCCATACCTTCTAGGAATGCCACAGATTCTGTCATCATTAAGTTCCTAGAAGACCACATCCTCTCTCGGTTTGGCTACCTAAGAAAAATAATCACTGATAATGTTGCTGCTTTTGGATCCAAGAAAATGATCGATTTTTGTCATAGGTACCATATAGCACTCGGTCATTCAATTTATTATTACCCACAAGGTAATGGGTTAGCTGAATCGTCAAACAAGAGCTTGGTGAACATTATAAAAAAACTGCTTGAAGAGAACAAGAAGTCCTCGCACAACAAGTTAGTGCATGCTTTGTGGGCTGACAGGCTTACAACAAAGAAATCCATTGGCATGTCACCATATCAGCTTTTCTATGGAACAGATGTAGTGTTTCCTACCAGCCTTGGGGTACAAGTGATTAAACTTGTCCAAGAGATTCAAATAGAAGAAGACATCATGGTAAGGAGGATAAACCAAACAATTCATCTCTAGCAAACAAGGGAGGAGGTCTATAATAGAGCCTTGAAAGTTCAGGAAAATATTAAAAAGTTATTTGATAAGAGAACCAAGGCCTCTGACTTCAAAATTTGAGATAAAGTTCTGAAGTGGGACTCCAGGAGAGAGGACAACGGAAAGCATGGCAAATTTGATAGTTTGTGGCAAGGTCCTTACATCATATAGGCCACTATGGGTCCAAATGCCTTTTTTCTGCAAGAGCTAGATGGTACAGAGCTGTTTGGGGGTCCTGTCAATGGCAGGATGCTCAAACACTACTTTTTCTTATTTCCAATTTACAATTTTCATTTCCATTGTAAATACCATTGCCGTGTTTTGTTTTCAAAGAAAAAGAGAAAATGTTTCAAAAAAGAGAAAAAAGAGGTTCAAACATGATCAGAACATGAACCTCTAAAGTGCAAATATTGGTTCTAACATGACCAAAAATGGAGCCAAAGGAAGTAAAGACAACTGGTTCTAACACGCCCAAGATCTGAACCAGCAGAAAAGAAGTGAAGAATCAGCTCTAACAAGCCCAAAACCAGAGCTGAAATGAAGAAGGAAGTGACTCTAACAAGCTCAAAAATTGAGTCACAAAGAAAGGAAGGATGCTTCAAAGTTTCAAATTTCAAGCCTTCAAGATTTTTTTTTCAAATCTCTGCAATTTCAGTCCATGTGCAACTGTCTTTATGCCTTGGACCCATAGCAAACTAGACTGTCTAATCCTAGTTTGACTGTTTTTAAATTTCTGTTGTAGAATGTAGAGAAGAAATCTGCTGGGCGGTTTAATCCCAATAGATATTAGAATAGGTAGAGAAACATATGAGGCCAACAATTTAATCTGGTCTCATGGAGCGATAAGGGTAGAAATAGAATAGGTTTATTTTCTTTTTTGTAAAAAATTGATGATATAAAGGGTTTGCTAGTTCAAATGCACCCTGAAGAAAAAATGATAGGACTATAGTTTGGGTAGGTAGTTTCTTGGGAGAATTTTACTGCTGATATGATATCTTCATGATTTG
Source organism: Pinus albicaulis (assembly GCA_034641835.2). Lineage (NCBI taxonomy): Eukaryota > Viridiplantae > Streptophyta > Pinopsida > Pinales > Pinaceae > Pinus > Pinus albicaulis. Next base: position 99,462 of record JAXQQM020079877.1, read on the forward strand.
TGGCAGCTGGTCCAAGAAATAAAATGGATGGTACAAGAAGCAGGCATCTAGCCTACACCAAAGATCATCCTCTGAATTCTTGACTCCTTCAAGAAGAAGCCATCCCCATGTGGAGCCATTGTTAGCCACCTATGAAATTTTTGTCAAGCAAATAGGTGGCTAAATTGTTTTATGATTCTTCAAGAGATACATTTCCCATGAAAATCACATCATCCTTGAAGCCTCTTTGCGTCTTTGTCCTTTTCCTTTAAAAATAACCTCACTGACTGTAAGAAATTGTGCTCAAAGAGGGCCTTCATTTTCCCCTTGTATCCCTGCAGAATCTCCCATTCCAACCCTTTTTACCTTTTGAAAAGCCTCCCTTTTTCCCCCAAGATCCCTTCCTAAACCCTCTAAATCGTTCCCATCTCCCCTTTAAAACCTCATAAACATCCTTTGTTTGGCCAAATAACCCCTCCTTCCCTCTATCGTTACCTCTTTTCGGCCTCAAATTGCACTAAGAACAGGCCAAAAACCCATATTCTTCATATGCAGGTTTAGCCCCTTTTTGGCCAGCCACGTAAACCATTCATCCACATGACTCGGGCGATGAGACCAGGCGCTAGCCCGTAGGGCACTTATCGGATCGTGGTCGGGCGCAATACCCACCATCGATCTATACAGATCTGATGACCTTCGCAAATATCACTGCGCCCGTGGCCCACCTTGTTCACCACTCCGATCGCATATCCACCGTCCGTATGATCTGCAAATCAACGGCCTGCAAATCATCTGCCCCCGTGGTCCCCGTGTCAATCAATGTTCGAAACCAGCGGTTTTCATTGAACCGCTTTTGGAAGGCGGATTGTATTTTTCGTTTCCCAGCGATGCCATTGACCGGCCGACACGTGGCTTCGAGCACTATTGAAAAAACGCCCTCAGTGTGCATTAAAGTTTGGATGTGGAGTGAGCATGATATGCACGTATGCCGTCTAATCTGAGGCCGGCCATCCGATGGTGTTCATGCCCAAGAGATGCTCGAGTGATAATCAAAGTGAAAAGACCCCTGGCCCACCATTAGCCACCCTTCGATGCACTTATAGCCGTCGATCTCCTCCTGAGATCAGATAGTCCGGATTAAACCGATGCCCTGCCTTTAACCGGGTCCCACCGCCAGAGCTCCACATCACCTACTTGCATGGATTTTCCCCGCATCTTTTTATTTCACCCATTTTCCTAAGCCCTTCATCATTTAATTTCCGCCGTCGATCATCATCCACGTGCATTTCTTCAGTCAAACCCCCATTAGAGAAAATTTTCACCATTTCGTTGCATTTCTCCACCATTTTGCAATCGCATCCACTATTTCCACCATGCTATGCTGCCATTATCATAGCCTTTCAAAGCATCCATTCCCCTCCAGCATGGATTTCTTAACAATTTTGCGGGTTTTGCAAGGTTACAGGCAGGCGAAAAACGCCATAATTCGTGGCCATTGTTTTACTGGCACAAAGCATAGGAAGTAGGCTTCATAATTGGATATTACAGAGAGGAGCCTAGGAAGGTGTCAGAACGTGATTGGACAGAGTTCAATTCTGCAAAACCTTTCCAGAGCCATTAAAGCTCAGTTTTCATTGACAGAGACAGTAATGGAGCGGCAAAGAGTATCAGAGAAGGATAAGAAAGTTTAGGACCTGTGGTCGAAGATTTTTAAGCCTTAATTCAATGTTTTAAAGATGAATGTACCAGACTGAAGACCTCATGAATCACACAGAAGGCCTAGGACTCAGAAAAGGAGATACCAGCAAGCACCATCAGTAGAACATTCTTTCCCCCGAAAGGACAAAATCTCCATACTGTTCTCATTCTATATACTGTGTCCCATAGGAGATCTCTGCCCTGACAACAGTCCTGGTGCTACCAGAGGCATTGGTTACACGGTATAGCAGACTCCAGAATCATTGTTTACCATTTTTTTAAGTCACCAAAGTACCACAAGTTCTCCAGCCGAGGATACATCAAGGGCATACCTGGAGTAAATTTCAGCCTGTCAAAGACCACTCTTTCATCCAAAGAGTGCAGAAGTTCGATGCCTAGACATTAAAACAGAATGGGTTTCGACCCACTACTCCTACCTTGTTTAATGTTTCATTTAGTGTTTCACCTACCTCCTCGACCTCTCTTTCTGATATAAAAAATCATGAGAAAACATTGAAAGGTTGTTGATCGGATATCTGTGAATTGTAAGATGTTTCTCTTGAGACGTAGTTCTCTGTGTAAAGTTGTAAGATAGGCTGAGGAAGATGTTTTCAGACTGAATATCAAGCTATTGGTAATGTTGTACATGACTGGTGTTGCTCTTTAATATGACAAGAACATTTCTTTGGATCCTGATTTAAAGCAGCAGTGATCTTTTTCTATCTTTGTCCTGGTTTTACCTTGTGGTCCATTACATTTCATTTCTTCTGGCACGCATCAGAAATATGGCATAGGATTTACCCTGGTTAGGTACCCTATGTTTCTGCTCTCCTTGCCTTCAATGTTTTCTGTTGTATGTGTTATCTGAGGATTGATTTCAAGCTAATTTAACCAGTGTAGTGGTCAAATATATACTGCTAGCTGATGTATGAATTAATGAATCTGTTCTTGGATGTTCTTGTTAAGGTTTTAATTGATGAAATGGGATACTGGGAGTTTAGAACTCTGTCTCTGCCTCACTAGGATCCTTTCCATTAATTGAACCTTTTTAAGTTCCCTTAATCAGGATACCAAAGCATTGAGATTTCAAAGTCTCTCTCTGATCTTAGGTTTTCACCTTTGTGTTTAAATCTTTAATGTTTCCTTGTCTGAAGAGTTAACCTTTTAGGTTTCGGATCACAGGTTTTCCAATGGCATGTCCTGTCCTTGGATTTGATTTCTAAAAGGTCACCTCGGAGGTTTCCTTGCCTTTCACCTTCTTTCTTGCCATTTCATGCCACACTATAATCTTTAAGATCCAATGCTTTAGATGACTAGCCCAACTCAAAGCCTGCATATTGAATATCAAGTAAACCCTTTCCTGACTCCATTGCCCAATGGTCTCGAGTGTTCTTTGAAATCATCTCTCCTTTCCCTAAAACCCTCTTTGCACATCCTTGCCTCACATTGAACTCTTCCTTTCCGATTCCCAACAACCAACAAACAATCAAAACAACAAAACCAAGCCTTATAACTAGCCTAATATCTTAACACAAAGCTTCAAAGACATAAAAAATTTGGTTATATAGAGAGATCCCTCTCTGGACCGAGGAGGCTAGATCCCGAGGTCTGAAAGTGGTTTTGATGTTGTCTCATCTTTTGGTATTTCCAACGTGCCAAAACATGGGAAACCCAACAGGTCCCATCCATATGTGCTATCAAGCCCATGCAAGTTTTCCTCCACCAAAACTGTGTTGTCCATCAAGGAGGTTCAATGTATCTAGACAAATTTTGTTGACTTGGTCAAAGTTGACTGAATCAACATGATACCATCTCTGTTCACACCCAAGGGTGCTCAAATTAGCTTCTTATTCTTACTCCTTCCTCATTAGGAGTGCTATTTATCCTTCTAAAAGAGGTTAATGGGCCTCCCTACCCATTTATTCACCTATCTAGTGATAAAACAACTCTAATATTCCATTTAGCTTGAAGGCTAAATTTTTTTTATATTACAGCGCCACCTGCGCACCTCCATCCCGTCATTACCGTTGGTCCCTTTGTGAAGTGGGGCATCAATTTTATGACATGTAACCCTCACTCGACCGGGGGGCATGCTTATATTATCGTAGTCGTGGACTACTTCACTAAATGGGCCAAAGTAATGCCTACACTCATAGCTGACGGTAAGACGACTGCACAATTTCTGTTCAATCATGTCATTACTAGGTTTGGTGTCCCTCAAGCCATTGTCACTGATCATGGCTCTTATTTTCACCATTACATGATGGTTGAGTTAACTTCTAATTTGGGTCTGCGTCACGAGAGCTCAACGTCGTACTACCCTCAGGCCAATGGCCAGGTCGAAATCATGAACAAGGTTCTAGTCACTATGCTTCAGCGAATGATTGGGATGCACAAGTCTAACTGGCATCTCATGTTATTTTCAGCTCTCTGGGCTTACCAAACCTTGGTGAAGGATGCAACCAGATTCACTCCATTATAGCTTCTTTATGGTATGGAAGCTACCCTTCCAATTGAATGTGAAATCTCTTCTCTCAAGATAGTTGTTGAATTACTACCTAATACCTTGCCAAAGGAAGAATGTCTTCTATATTTGGAGATTCTTGATGAAACTCTCCGCTTTTCTGCTCTTGTCATAGAAGCATAGAAAAAGCAGGTCAAAGCTAATTTTGATTAGAAAGTTTCCCCTCATACCTTTGTATAAGGAGACCTAGTCCTCTTGTATGACTAAGCTCATGATAAGCTGGGGGCAGTAAAATTCAAACCCATGTGGCATTGGCCCTATATCGTTAAGCGCATTTTTCAGAATGATGCTTATCAGCTAATTGACTATGAAGGCTATCCTTTGAATCAACCCAAAAATGGGTTGTACCTCAAAAAATATTATGCATGATTTTCTCATGCATGTTCTTTTGTACATAAGTGTGTTTTTCATTTTTGTATATTTTTTGGCTTGGTGTGATTTGTAAGCAATTTTTCTTGGTTATTATGTCATTGCTTACTGTGCAGATGTTTTTCGCTCCTTATGTTGGTTTTGTAGATGGTGCCTCCCGTAGTACTTGAAATCTGTCTTTCACAGCCTAGGTGATTTATAATCATAATGGTGAGTTGATAGACCTTCAATGTATTTTTCTAGGACGAAAAACAAACAATTTCGCTAAATACAATGTCATCATTGAACTCTTAACCGAGGCCATTTCTCTCGACATTCGTGCATTAATTGTGAACCTATAGTCTTAGCTTTTTTTTCTTCAGCTTAATGGGCATTACTCTGTTAGAAATCCTCAAATTTTATGGTTTTATTTGCGTGTTCATTTATTAGAAAGGAATTTTGATTATATCACATATCATCATATTCCTAGATGAATGAATGCGTTAACTGATGCAGTAGCCAATATTGTATTAGATAAACATTTGCGTAATTTGTAAAAGGATAATCATCACATAATAAGATTTAGACTAGAAAATAGGCACACACAGATATATATATATATATATATATATATCTCTCTCTCTCTCTCTCTCTCTCTCTCTATATATATATATATATATATATATATATATATATATATATATATATCGAGTTTTTGCATCCATGTGCATCATAAGTTCAAAAAATATGTGTGTTTTGGTTACATCCCGAGACATCATGTCTCTCAAAAAATATCCAGAAATAAATCCTAGGTGTCTAATCAGCATGATGCTCATGATAGCATGTCACCACATGCACAATCCACCTCAATAAATGGTGGATGCAGTTAGACACCCCCGTAGTGTGCCTCTGTTATGCACAAGGAACATCGTTGAATCTCGCGTAATCTGGGATTCCGCTTGTTAGGTCCCCGTAATTTTTTAGATTGGCAAGAACAAATGAACATGGGTAACATCAAACCAATCTTTGGAGTCATAGGACCTAGCCTTTCTGGACTCAAATAGGGCTCTCTCTATGTTTGTGTAAGGGATTTAACTTTGTTTGTTTTTAGGGTTTTTGATTTTAGGCTAGTTATAGGGATTAGGGTTTGTTTATTTGTTTGTTTGGTTGGATAGTTTGCCAAGAAGAATAGGTAGAGTAAGAGAGAATCAATCCATTGGGCTATGGAGTCTACAAAGGTTTTGAAGAGTGCAAAAATAGGTCAAGGGTGTTTCATAGGGAAAGTTAACAAGGCCAAATGGATCTAAGTAGGTTTAGTGAGAGTGAAATAAACATGGAATTGTGAGTATAATAGTTTAAGGGGTAATCAAGGATCCTTTAAACATACTAAGAACAAGAAAAATATTTTAGGATGATTAACATAGTAAAAACTTGAAGAGCAATGAAGGATTCTTCAACTAAATTGTACTAAGCAGACCTTAAAAACAAGATATAAGTAAACTTAGAGAGAAATTAAGGATTCTCTGAAACTTACTTGCAAACAAATAGACCTTTAACATAACATTTTAGTAAAACTAAAGAGCATTGAAGAATTCTTTAGCTAAACTTCAAGGAAGAAAACATAGAAATCAAAGAGGCAGGTAGAAGTAGGGTTCCAAGAAGAAAATTTTATTCTATATTTCTATATTTTGATCAAATAAACCATGAACATAATGAAACTGAAGGAAACAAAGACAAAGGTGGAATACATCACCATCTAACAGAGCTTTATGAATCCTAAGAGTGTGCTCAATCCATAGATGCTCAGTCCAAAGCCATCACAAGTCACCAAAGCCAATTTCACCAATAAACTCAGAGTCTATATTATATTATGCTTAGCAAATATCCAAAAAAATAAAATGAGGCCTCCATGCTCTAGTTAAATTTCATTGGAGGTCAAAACCCTAACTAGGTTTTTAGCAACTATATATAACTCATAAATGTCATTTATGTCCAAGAGACCATGCAAGGCCCAAGGCACAAAATATCTAATTCAATAAATGAAAAATTAACTCCTCAACCAACTTTGGTAAGAAAAAAGGACTTTGAGGCTCCTCAATAACTCCAAAATATCTTCAAGTGTGTTTTGTTGACTTTTTGGCAAGGGCGCAACACAAAGGTCCAAGGGCGCAATGTTTGCACTGGAAAAATTGGTCATCTTGCAGCTGAGTTTTGAAGGCCTTCTAATGGTCCAAATGCAATCCATGATAGCTCATTAGAAATATTGTCAAATATAATTTCCAAAAATTCCTTCGGTTTTCTGATTGGACTACATTTACCTGCTCAAAAACCAAAACTACCAAGACTGCTCATGGCGCAACGCTAGCTTCGAAAATAGGCAAGAAAGGTGGTTTTTTTGGGTGTTTTTGGAACTTTTGGAGTACTAGTTCTACTCCAAATGACTGGAATTGTTTTTAGAGACTATCCTTGGAAAGATGAATCCAAAAATTTAAACCATTCCTCAAAAGAGTGACCCACAAAAGATCGCAGCGCCAGTGGTGCTGCACCCTTGGCCCTCCAAATTAGTCAAAAACCAAAATTTGCAAAAAGATGCCAAAATATGATATTGCCTTGCTAATTATGTTTGGGATGCCTGTATGGATGCATCAACAAGGATTTCAAGGTTTCCTCCATCTTTTTCCTCCTTGAGTGCTTGAAGTTTGGCAAGGGCTCTCTTGAGCTTGGCCTTGCAATTTTGTTCCTCAAGGCATAATGTTTGGCCATTTTCTTTTGGAGGTGAATGTCCCTCTTTGTCTTCTCAAGCTGACCCTCTAGGTGTGTGTTTTCCCTCTCTAGCCAAGCTTCCTTGTCATAATAAATTCCTTTTCCTTGGCTAGAGCCTTTTTCAAGCCAATTGTTCTTGGCCTTCTCCCAGACAACTGTCCTTCTTCATCTTCACTATCATAAAAAACACCTAAGACCTCATCTAACTTAACCTTGCTCTTTTCAGCCTCTTTCTAGGCTCTAATTTCCCTGACTTCATAAATGGCCTTTTGTGCCTCCAGCTACTTTTTTTCAATTTCATAATAATGAATCACATTATTGGCCCTACCTATATTTTCTTGTAGGTTTTTGATCTTAGCATCCTTTCTTTGGAGCAAGATGCTCGTGATTTTCTGCTCATTTTCATCATCACTGTCAACATGAATGAGTTCAAATTCTTGTTCAACCTCATGTTTGTCTTCTTATCCTTCATCAATGACTTTTTCTTTGCCTTTCTTAAGCTGCTTAGTTGAAGTAGTAGACATGGCCCCTTGCATTTTGAGGGCAACAAACACATGCCCATTTCCTCTTTTGTAGGTTAAAGGAAGAGGTTCAATATTGATCATTTGAGTGCCTTCACTGTGGTTTCCATCATGACTGTCATCACAATTTGTATTCTTACTGTTTTCATGGCCCTTCAATGCACTGTCATCATGGACTTTTTCATCACTGATGCTTCCTACTTCATTGCTCTCTATTTTATCACTGCCAAGATTATCACTGTCATTAGCCTCACTGCCCTCACTAACATCATGGTCATCATTATTTGGCTCACTGACATCTTGGCTCACTTCCTTGTTGCATTCTTCATCATTGGTTTCTGCTTCTGATCCACTGACTTGTGCCTCATCAACATTTGTTTCATTGTCTTATTTTTCCATTCTTTCTGCACTACCTTCATCTACACTGTTGTTTTCATCATTGACATCAGCCTCATCTTCCTCATCATGGATTTGTTCCACACTACCTTCATCATTTCCATGAGCCTCACTGACATCTTGGCTCTTGGTGCCACTGCTATCATCATCATCATCATCTGTCTCATTGTCATATTTTCCACTTTCTTCATTTGTATCCTCATTGCCTTCTGCCTCTTCATTGCTTGGTGCTTCATCTTTTCCCTCAGCTGATCCACTAATTGGTGCCTCATCAGCATTTTTTTCACTGTCTTCTATCTCCATGCTTTCAGCCTCATTTACATCCTCCATGCTGACATCATTTTTCTTTTCTTCACTGTCTTCTTCCTCGCCATTGTTTTTTGCACTGCCCTCATCCTTGTCAACATCATCACTACCTTGCATTTCATCACTGACCTGTGCTTCTTCATTTCCTTCTACTTCATTGCTTGATTCATCACTACCCTCTCCTTCATTTTCATTTGATTGTTCATTGTCAATTCCCTCATTGTCTTATGCATTGTGAGAGGGTGGGGAAGGAGGGTTGTCTTGAGGTGAAGGAGAATGTGTAGATGGTGAAACATGATTAGCAGGAGATGATGGAGGATTAGGGACATGAGGATGAGATGATGAAGGCACATTTTGTTGAGGGTGAGGTTGTGGGTTGGTGAACACCTCATGGGAAATGAAAACCTCACATGGAATGCCCTTCTGTTGTAATTAGTGCAACACAACCATCTTAATCAAAGAGTAATGAAATAAAATTTGCATTTGTTGGGGATAGTCTCTCTTTTGTACAATATAAGACATTTTTTCAATGATTCTGTAGAGGTAATAGGGTAGGAGAAACATCCTAACCCTAGTAAAGTGCATGAGTAGCCTAATGTGATAGGAGTAAATTCTAGAGAACCCTCCCTCACGTGTAAAATATTTAATGATAATTATTATCAAAGGTGCATATCTCTCCAGCAAATGTGAGAAAGGAAAGATGGATTTGTAGTTGTCCTTGTATCTATGCTTTAGGAAGGGTTCATAGCACCTTATGTCAATATTGGCCTGTTTGAACCATTTATCTCCTACACTGGGTATTCCTGTGGCATTGGCAATAGTATCTGAGGATAGCTCAAAGGTCACCCCTGCAAGGTTAGCTTGTTTGTCATGCAAGTTAAGGATGAATAGCCTAGTCAGCTTAGGGTGAATTTTTACCTGTTGTACCCTTTCAAAAAAATCAAGACATACCATATTTTGGAAACAAGAAACAGTCATTGGAGAGGCCATCAACTCATCTATGTTTGGAGGTTCAAACCTATTGATTTTTCCACCTTTTTGTTGATGCTTCCTTGGCATTTGTCCTTCCTCACCGCTATTATTGCCTCATTCTCTTGATATTTTGACCACTCTATTTTGAGAAAAACCCTAGCTCTACTTATGAAACTGATAAGGAAGAGGGTAATGGAGTGGTGATGAAAAAATGTAGCTTTGAAAGTGGAGGGATGAATGAGTGACGGTGTGAATTGGGCAGAATGAGAGGCTAAATAACCTAAAGGAAACCCAATTGATATGTCAAACCCTGTTGTGAAACACCTTGCACTGATGACAATTTGAGATGGGGGGGCGTGTAAGGTCAAAATTTTGCAATATAAGGGACTGAGGATTTAATATTTGATGGATGACCAATCTCAAACCAATGCGACCACCTCAATTTACTCCTTTTTTTATGGATATTTCTTTATAGGTAGATGAGGGAGTCTTAATCATTGTTTTTAAGCATGAACTTTAGGTTTTCACCTTAGGGTTTCCAATTGGTTTAAATTTTAAACCATAAAATATGCTTGAACATGAAGGTAGGGCATCCGCTTACCTCTCAATGTGTAAGGAGGACACTTGGCAGATATTTGGAGGGTTTCTGAAGTTTTTTGATTGTTTGTAGGGTGTAGGAGGCCCTTCTAAACAAGCGCACAATGCCCACATGAACAGGGTGTCGGGTTGGGCAAGGGAATAGCGCCTACCTCCAGGCGCGCAACGCTTTGTAAAATTTCATGGGTGGAACTGCCAGGGGTGCAGCGCCCAACTCCAGGCGCGCAGCGCCGGCCTAAATGCGCAGCGCCGGGTAAACTTGCCCGATTTTGACCTGAAAATTCACAAGTCTTTCTCCTTGACTGCTCTTGATCTTTGCAAGTGAAAAATGAGATATATGAGGAACACAATGACCTTTTATAGTCTATTAAATTAAATTTAATCTCTGTAAACCCAATTTCCTAATGTTTTTACTTCCTTTTTTTTTTCACTGATATTTCTTTGACTTTTTTCTTGCAGGTGACTTAGAAAGATGAAGTTGATCCTCTATTTTTTCCATTATGCATTTCAACTCAAATTACACCTCTTCTAACTAAATTTTTACACTGTTTGTAAGCAGTTTTAATCAAGTGATAAAATTAGACTCTCTTTTAGTTTATTGAGGTATGAAGAGTTCATTTGACAATTTTGTGATGAGTGCACTGTGACATCTCCAAAATCATGTATGATTTGCACCATGAAACTTTTAGCTTGTTCACCGTGGATGGAAGTTAGGGAATTTCTGTCCCTTTTGAACTTGAAAACTTGACATATTCATTAGGACACAACAACAACCTTAAAATCATCCGTGGTTTCCACCTTGGAACTCAAAATCATGTTTTTCATCCCTTTGACAACTACAACTTTGTAGGTGATTGAGATGATGAATTTTGACCTTCTTGTTGCTCCTTGAAGCATAAAAAGCTCATTAAACATATCTGGGAGGATTTTGACATATCAATACCTTCAAAAATCTCCTTTTCCTACACCATGGAATTCAAAACATGCTTCTTACTTTCTTTGGACACTTTTGATTTGCAGGTGACTGAAAACATTGATTTCACCTTCCTTACTAATCTTGAGGCATGACAGGTTGATTTTAGAAACTTTTAAGGATGCTTACACACCCTAGTACCTTCACAATACTTCTTCCATATGTTTTCATCACGGAGGTAACATCATCATTTCACCTTCTCTGGTGACTTCCCAAAACCCTAGGTGTTTGGAGTGCTTGAAAACAATTATCAGTGTTGTCTTCTAAGTTCTATATAGCCCTTTCAAGTTCATTCATTTATGTCCAGTTCACCTCACCTTTTTCCCTTTTTTATTAATAATCTCTGAAAAAATTCCTTCATGTTTGGTCTGGTTTGTCTCCTTCAGGTCATTTTTTACATTGGATCATTGCTTGGTACACTACTAAACCTTCAAGCTCAAAACCTTAGTTCTCCTTGAAACCAAACTGCTTCCCCTCTCCTTGCTATGAATGTCTTTATTGAGGAGCAGACCTCTTACCTTACCAATTCTCTACTGATAGTAATTTTAACACTCATACAGAAGTGTCAAAATTCACATTTACCTTTTGAAAAACTTTGTAATGTTCCAAATCTGGAATTTTTTGCTCCATCGGGAATAACTTAAGATATTCCAATTCCTTCTTCAGTGAGGTATCACAAGTCCATTTCGGAGATTGAATGTTGGGGCATTTACAGGATATGTCTCCTTCCAAATAAGGGAGAGATATTGAGGCTAGCTGGCCCTTCACAGACTCAGCCTATGGATATGCAATATTCCACTTCGGGAATTTCTACTACAGGGCCCTTGAGGACGCTGTATAAGGAAGCCTCTACAAAAATAAGGAAAACCACTACTGGGATGCCATATTAAATACTTAATACAACTCCCTTGTAGAAAATGAGCTCAAATAAATAACTCTAGATTGGTTATACAGATCTCCCCAATCTAGGTCTCTAAAACAATGCTCAGTGAGAGAGCTTACAGCAATATATGAACATTAACATTAAATTTGAAACTCTGAATACATCATAAGAGGGAAAATACTACAGCCATCATTAGATTATGATATCAGCAATAAAATTTAAAAGAAATATCATGAGGAATGAACCCCTTATGTAATGGGATCAATCTCCAATGATTACACCCTGAAATACATATGTTACTGCAACTACACAAAATGCCGGAGGGCAATGCCTTCACAGTCAATATGAGAGAAGCAGCTACTGAATGCGAAAAAAATGATAATGATGCTTAAGGATACAAAGGAATAGCCCAATAACAAGGCTATGTGCTGAAATACAAGATTTCTAGCCAATCTATGAGAGATTGCTAGAAATGCTGGGGAATACAAAAATGTGACAAGAAACTTGTCACTGTAACTGAAAAAAATGAGAATGAGGTTGTGGCTGATCTAAAATCTGATTTCCCTCCTCTGATAATGTCTCCAAGCAAAGGGATGATCCCTTTTACTCAAAAACACTCCTCCCTTGAAGCTCAAGAACCCCTCTCTCACTGCCTCCTCTGAAATAATGTAGTTTCCTCCATGGAATACACAGTGGGAGATGATGGAATGTTGGCCCCATGCCAAAGATCTGAAATAAGGCCCAGGAATCCTCCTTGCAGGTCCTCCAATGAATAGACCACTCCTCCACTGAAGAAAACAAACAAGAATGACTCCATGAGTTCCTCCTTTGCTGCCCCCAGCAACACAACGTCCTCTCTGCTGCAGAGCTAACGCTGTAGATGATGGTTGTATTTGTGGACAATTATGGATTGAGGAAAATGCAGCTCAATCCTCATCCTTCCTTGAGGAAGAGGTAGGTATTCCTGACCGAGAACACCCTAGTGCCCAAGGGCACCATCACCCTGCTAAACAGCCCGGGGATGCAAGCCTCTGCAGACCCTATTCAAAAATCTATCTCCAAACATGATCAAAATGGGCTGCCATCTCCTCCATATAAATAAAGGGAACTCTTCTCCACCATGGTCCCACCAATTAGGGTTTCCACCCTCATGTGAGTGTCTTCCCTCCAAAACTGCGTAGATTCTCTAGGAAGCCTCCCCTCCTTGGGCAGCGCTGTTGACTTTAGTCAAAGGTGACTAAAACAAGTGATCTGAGTTCCATTCACACCCTTAGGTGTTTATATCAGCTGCTTTATTCTTCTCCTTTTCACACAAGGAGTGTTATTTATTCATCAAAAGAGGGTTAAGGTATCTCTTTACCCATTTTATTAAACAAAAATAAAATGTGCAACTATAATGTTCCCTTTAGCTTGAAGCTAAAAATTGGGAACATTATAGTCCTCCCCTCCCACATGTTGCTTGTCCTCAAGCAACTACATAGAGAGAAAAAAATTCCTCCTCCTTCTTCTCTTGTGGCCTCCTCATCAAAAAGCTCTATCACTGCTCAAAAGATGCTGCAATAAACCTATCCTCCAATGCTCTCTCCCAAGTATGCAAGCTGAAAATGATGCTCCTCATGGAAGGATAGAAGGTGTAGTGGAATCCTTCTTGCTATGCTATGGCCTCCTTAAGGTAGGAGTGATGATATGCATGGGGAAATTTTTCTTGCAATGATGATCGTCTCATCCATGCTATCATCCAAATTAAAATCTCACCCCTGATTTCTGCAATGTGTTGGGGTTGAATGGAGAGTTGTTTTGGTTTCCCATGATGGCCCTCTCTCTATTTTTGGTGTGCATGGGGCTGCCTCTGTCCTTGGGCTGAAATGGTATGGCCTCCAAGAATGGCCCAAGCCACCCCATCAAGAAAATCAACCATGAAATGCCTCCTCAAATTCCCCAAGTGGTCCCTTCCACAAGAAGAGCAAGTAGCAATGTGGCATTCATGAGTTGCCCATCGTGTCTCCTGCAAAATGAAGCACGTATAATAGGGAGAATCATGCTCCCAATGGGATGTACATCCAATACTCTCCAAATAATTCTCCTCATGAGTGTACCAACATCAGAAATACAAGGAGAAATATACAATAAAAGCAAGTTGTAAAATGACAACCGGAGAGTGGTTCAAAGTTCCACTCATGGAACCTGCACAGTGCCTCTTGACCTGCCTCAAAATCACAAATAACAAGTGATTTAGTAGCCACTTTTTTGCTGCCACAAACTCCTCTCAAGATGGAATCATAAATAAAAATTGGTGCCAATGGTGCACACCAAGAAGCATGTAGCTTCCTCCACGGACCACTATAAGAATAGCCAATTCCACTGTTGCAAATGGCTACAAGTGCATCCTCATGTAAAATGCAAGAAGGAAAAATTCTCCTTGATACATCATGCTTCTCAACCAATGAAAAGAAGTACAATACAAAATATGAAATTATACCTCCTCCATCATGCACTAGAGCTCTTGAGCTGAAATGGCTCAACTGAAAATTTCCCCTCACCTCCAATGAGTAGGGAAGTGGCTGTGATGTTATCTCCACCATCAATCAGGCTATTCATCTCTCCATATAATGATATATGCCATGCTGAATTCCCTCCCAAGTGAACTCCTCTAGCAAAGCAAAGTATGCATCCAAATGCATAGCTAGGAAGTCCTCATATGCTGCATGCAATAGTTTCTCCTTGAGATTAGAAGCCCTAGTCAAGAAGAGTCTGCCATGATGATAGACGATCATATCATCCACTAAGTATCTACCATCTCCATCAGGGCCATCCAAGCTCATGCATGCAACTAGATCCTTGGAGTACTCCACCCACATATGGGATCTCCAATCCGGATCTGTCCTCCTCATTGACAGCGCTGGTGATCTGCAATATGGTGCTCCCCTCATGCTGCTACCTGCCACTTTGACATCCCCCATGCCAAATTCATCCTCCCAGTTACTGCCATGCCCATCATGCAGCTGCTCATGCTCAAATAGAAATGAAGCTCTCTGAAAATGAGCCTCCCATGAGAGACTATCACCTCCAAAGAATCTCCTGATCGTGGTCAATGTAAGCATGAGTGACCTCCATCTACTCCAATGCATGAAAGAGTCCTTCCTCAAAGGAAGTATCCTCTCTCTCACCAAATCTATGGAGCAGTCATCTGACATCATGAAGATGATATCCTCCATCCATATAGCAAACTCTATCAGCGCAGTATAGCTGATGAGAGTGGGTGAGACTGAAAATGAGAGAGTGTATCCCTCCTCCTTGAGCTTATCCAAAACTCTCTGCGCTATGTTGGATTCCTCTAATGTCTCCACCTCTCTGAAATATAAGAGTGGTGAACCAAATAGAATGATGCCTCTCAACAACTCTAAATCAGGTGGCCTCCTAGGTGGAATGCCCCCAAAAAGTGAGACATCAAGATAGGAAGTGGACTCTATATATGAGAGGAATGAAAGGTCCCTCTCTCTCTACTGCGCAGTGTAGTCCCTCTCCTATGTGAAGAGAATATCTGAAATAGATAAGGGTGAATTCTCATCATCCATTCATGCTGATCCTTCTGCTCTTCTTCTTCTCCCAATGGTGCAGCACTGTAGGTTCTTCTATGCACCTCCTCTCTACCAACATGTGAGTGTATCTCTTCCTTAATGAGAGGCCTTAGATCTTGGCCTTCCTTTGAGAGAAATATCTCCACACCCTTACAAATGGAAGAGTGCCATTCATACAATGGGGGTCTTGCCTCTAGCAAGCCATCCTCCTGATTTTTTCCCCCTCTAGAAAGATGGAATGATCTTTGTTTCATGGTCCCCTTCCATGCATGCAAAGTGTTTGAAGTTTTGTCACACCCTGTTTCACATTGGTTTTCATCAATCCCCTTTGCAAAAATATTTGTGAATTCAACATATGATCTCTCATTTGCATGAAAACATGAAATAGAACTCTGAAATCAATCATCATGACTCATACCTTTGAGTTGCAGCGCTGCTCCTCCAAAGGCCTCAACTTTTTTTTCCTCCATCCTTCTTGCAGTAGCTATGGGAAATGTACTGCGCTGTGGATTTGCATGTGTGGCTGAATTCTCAAACCCTTCATGAGAATAGCTAGGGCTTTCTTCATCCACAAACCCTTTCAGAAAATTTCTCCAAATTTCCCTTTCATCAAGATCTTCAATAATCTCCTTAATGGTCTGGAAAAGAAGAAGGGAAGCCTCCTCTTTAATAATTCCTCTTTCCTTGTTTCCCCTGTAAATATCCTCCCCTTGGAGAGAAGCTCCTCTTACTGATGACATTAAATATTGTGCACAGGCGGAGCCAATATTGATGCTTTAATACCACTATAATGCTCCAAATTTGGAATTTTCTGCTCCATCGGGAATATCTCAAGATATTCCAATTCCTTCTTCAGTGAGGTATCACAAGTCCATTTCAGAGATCGAATGTTTGGAAATTTATATGATATGTCTCCTTCCAAATAAGGGAGAGATTCTGAGGATAATTGGCCCTTCAAAGACTCTGCCTATGGATATGCAATATTCCACTTCAGGAATTTCTGCTACAGGGTCCTTGTGGATGCTATATAAGGAAGCCTCTGCAAAAATAAGGAAAACCACTACTGGGATGCCATAGAAAATACTTAATAAAATTCCCTTGCAGAAAATGAGCTCAAAGAAATAACTCTAGATGGGTTATACATATCTCCCCAATATAGGTCTCTAAAACAATGCTCAATGAGAGAGCTTACAGCAATATATGAACATTAACATTAAATCTGCAACTCTGAATACATCATAAGAGGGAAAATGCTACAACCATAATTATATTATGATATCAGCAATAAAATACAAGAAATATCATGAGGAATGAACCCCTTATGCAATGGGAATCAGTCTCCAATGATTACACCTTGAAATACATATGTTACTACAACTACACAAAATGCCGAAGGGCAATGCTTGCGCAGTCACTATGAGAGAAGAAACTGCTGAATGTGTATAAAATTATAATGATGCTAAATGATACAAAGGAATATCCCAATAAAAAAGAGATGGACTAAAATACAAGATTTCTAGCCACTCTATGAGAGATTGCTAGAAATGCCAGGGAATACCAAAATGTGACAAGAAACTTGTCACTGCAACTGAACAAAATCAGAATGAGGCTATGGCTGATCTGAAATCTGATTTCCCTCCTCTAATAATGTCTCCAAGCAAATGGCTTATCCCTTTTACTCAAAAACACTCCTCCCTTGAAGCTCAAGAACCCCTCTCTCACTGCCTCCTCTGAAATAATGCAGTTTCCTCCATGGTATGTGTAGTGGGAGATGATGGAATGTTGGCCCCATGCCAAAGATTTGAAATAAAGCCCAATAATCCTCCTTTCATCTCCTCCAATGAATAAACCACTCCTCCACTGAAGAAAACAAACAAGAATGACTCCATGGGTTCCTCCTTTGCTGCCCCCAGCAACACAACGTCCTCTCTTCTGCAGAGCTAACACTGTAGATGATGGTTGTAGCTGTGGCCAATTTTGGATTGAGTAAAATGTAGCTTAATCCTCATCCTTCCTTGAGGAAGAGGTAGGGATTCCTAACTAGGAACACCCTAGTGCTTGAGGGCACCATCACCCTGCTAAACAACCCAGGGATGCAAGCCTCTGCAGACCCTATTCGAAAATATATCTCCAAACATGATAAAAATGGGTTGCCATCTCCTCCATATAAATAAAGGGAACTATTCTCCACCATGGTCCCACCAATTAGGGTTTCCACCCTCATGTGAGTGTATTCCCTCCAAAACTGCGTAGCTTCTCTAGGAAGCCTCTCCTCCTTGGGCAGTGTTGTTGACTTTAGTCAAAGGTGGCTAAATCAAGTGATCCGGGTTCCTTTCACACCCTTAGGTGTTTATATAAACTGCTTTATTCTTCTCGTTTTCACAAAAGGAGTGTTATTTATTCATCAAAATAGGGTTAATGTGTCTCCTTACCCATTTTATTAAACAAAAATAAAATGTGCAACTATAATGTTCCTTTTAGCTTGAAGCTCAAAATTGGGAACATTAAAAACTTGAACTTGATAAAGTGGTCCTCTTAGGAGATATTCTAACCTTTCTTGGACAGCCATGTGTTGATATCCTATTACATCTAAGCCAACTTATAGCATGGGAAAAGCAGTGCTTAAAACACCAATGATAACCCTACAATCTGTGAAAACCTAATGACCTAGTGGGAGGGTCCTTTGACCTGGTATTTGATTGAAAATTGGCTTGGAGTCTTCAACTATAAAAACAAAGTATTGAAAAAGTGATGTATTGAAGATCCAAAATCCAATGTACTTGATTTATCTAAAGAGCCTACAGAGATAGTTTTGGGACCATCAATGCTTGAAGAACTTGGTGAACATGGGAAGGAATAGGCTTATAGGTAACCCTAGATGCAGAGTGGAGTTATGGGAAAGGGAAAAACGAGTGATGAGGTTATAGGTAGGAAAGAAGATTGAGATGAGTGATACGAGCCCATAGGAGTCCTCTTGGAGTGGCGGGAGCAGCCATGAAATGACAAGGTTGATAGAATAGGGAAAATTTTCCTATAAGGATAATGAAGGCGGTGAGATTTCTAAAACTCACAATATTCGGAGAATTTTGTTCTAGAAATATAGAACCCATCTATAGTCATCTACAAATAGAAAAAATTACTAATGACTAATAGTGGCTCCACTTGGGGAGGCTGACTCCTTTTCGGGAGGTTTCTAGGACCTCGAGTTCATATCTCTCTGAGTTTTGAAGACTTAGTGCCTTACTTGCATGTTGCAGATTTCTCTTCCTTCTGCGATGTTCTCTTGAAGCTATATTAAAAATCTGAAAATATGTTTGCTTCAACCTCATTTCTACTTTGTCTGTACCTTTTTAACATTTTTCTTGTTTTGGGTGCACTTGGGTGAAACCATTGACATTATTTTCTTTTGAAAGCATAAAAAAAATCTACTTGTAGCTGTATCACTTCCCGAGTTCGGATTAGGCTAATGAACTCTTTTATTCTCTACCTAATTATCTATCTGTCAAGGTTAAGGCATTAAATGATTGTCATTCTCTAAAATACTAACATGAAATGGAAAACATGGCTCACAGGTTAAGCAATGCGATTTACCATGAGGCCGTAGGATTTGAATAAGCGCACTGAGACAGTATTTTGTACGATCGAAAACTAGTAGGGCTATGATTTAAAATTTTTTAGGCATCCTCTTGTTTCTCTTTGGTTCAAATTTGAGCATTGAGAACCGACATCTTTTCCTAATCTATCCTTTTGACAAGCCAGAGTTTAGATGGTTTGAAAAGTCTTCTTTCACTAACCTATCGACGAAATTTAAAACATGTTCGGTCATGGTTAGGCTAGATGACTAAAATACTCTTTTCTTAACAAATAGTGGCATTGGGCTTGCACACTTTCCAAGCAATCTCTTTTTTGGGTGTGGGGTTGTCGTATTCTTTTCTGCCCTATTTTTATTCTTTTCTCTTTTTTTGTGTTTTACGATCTTTCATCTAAAGCAATGTTATGTCTGATGAATAGAAAGCTTGAGCTAGGAATTTTGACAAAAATAGTGCTTAAATACTGCATTGACAGAACCTCCAAATAACTTCTGTTCCATCCAATTCTTGTAAAAAGAAAGCATTGGTACCTCTAGTTGAATGGATGATGTATGGACCTTTCCACAAATTTTCAAACATACATTCTTTTTCCTTTATCACATCTCCTTGAATCCCATTTCTTATGTCCCCAATCTAGAAATAATTGGCTTTGGTCATCTGTCAAATATCTTCTTTATGTTCTCTTGCCTTGTTGTGTGTTATTTTGTAAAGCTTATTCCCTTGAATGCTACAAATGAATGGTTTTAGTTCGGCCTCCTTTGCATATCATGCTCTCTAGTGCCTCTTGGAAGGAGCTTCATCACCGGAACTCCCAAGGATATTTGGGAAAATTTCATCCATGCCATACCACCTTTAGTTGATAGGGAGACATGCGATTGATTTCTTGGTGGTTAGTGTGACCCATAGTGCATGCACTAGTTTTATATGCCATGCTTTTTGGTTTTCTTCAATGATTCTTGATGATGTTTACCAATCTCTTGTTAGAAGACTTAGCCAACCCATTACCTTGAGGTAATAAGCTGTAAATTGTATAGTGTGATGTCTGGTATTTGTAGCAAAGAATTCCACCATTCTCTTGGTTAAATGCGACAACATTATGGGTGATGATATTTCTTGGGTAGCTAAATCTAGACAAGATGTTGGTTTCAAATAATTTGATGATGACTAAGTCGGTGGCATTCTAGAAGGATGGCTATCCACTTGGTGAAGCGTACGTAGCGGTGAGGATCCACTTGTGTTGGCGGATAAGGGTAAATTCAGATTTCTCAATGAAGCCCAAACCCCATTGTTGGAAAGGAGTTTCAACAACGTGGGATGAAAAGGTAAAGGTAGAATTTTCTCTTGCCATAAAAGATTTGGCATTTATGACAAGTCATTAATAGCTTGTGGGTATCGAGGGGAAGGGTGGGCCAGCTAGTAACCGGCTCTAAGGATTTGTTGGTAGTGGTTTCCGGTAGAATGATCTCCACACTCTCCCTCATGCAACTCATGCATGACTGATTCTAAGCACATCATCTTCAAGCAAACATTTCACCAAGATATGAGAATGTTTCCAATACAAAGCTCTATCTAAAATACGAGAAATTCAAAGCCTTTGTTTCAAGAATCTAGATTTTGTTTGCGAAGTAGGAGAAGCATTTAGATTAACAAGTACATACAATATGTCGGCATACCGAGAGTGAGTTCAAATTATTCTTGATAGGTGGAGTACGCCCAGGTTCCTCTTGTTCATCAAGATGCATCATGTTTATGTCTACAACAATCTTAGCCTTCCCGGCTTTGTCTTCACCTTATAAATTGGGCTTGTATTCACCTTGGCTGCGATACCATGTTAAGTTTAGAACATGTTCTATGCCATTTCGGATTAGGGATGTTAGCCATCGGTAAATTTTGTCTGACCAATGATGGCTAAAACAGGTCTTGAGCCTTCACGAGATTATTTTCATAGAAAATTACTCATTCTTGAAGCCTTCTGGTGTTTTCTGACTTAAGAGTAATCTTCATCGCTATTGCCTTCAAAAAAATCCTCAAAAAAGACCTGTTGTATAAAGGAGAATGTTTTCAGCCATTTTCTCCATCTTTTCTCCTTCATAAATTCCTTTAAAATCCCCCCATAGCACTCATTTTTCCCTTTACATATCCCTCATTTTCCTTTGTAAAATCTCTTCTTTCCTCTCATTTATCCTTCATTCCCTTGGAAAAAACCCATTTTTACCCTCCATTTCATAAAAAATCCCTTTTAAACCATGAAAACCCCTTTTTCTGGTTTAAAAAGACCCTATTTTACCTATTGGAACACTAAAAAACCCAAAAAACCCACTTAAGCCTTGTTCCGCTCTTTTATATTAAAAAACAGGCTTTTAAGCCCCTTAGCTTAAGCCCCTTCCTTGTTTCCACCATAAACTCTGGTGCCCGTGACCAGGCGATAACCCCCATCGCCATCGCGCATCGGCGTTCCCTTTTCTTCTTCCCCTTTACCTTTTTCATGTCGATTGGCCGATCTCCCGATGCGATCGCAACCGTCGATCGGGTTTGATCAGACGGCCAAGTGCTTAGCTCTCCACGCCAATTCCTAGCCCCTTCTTTCCTTAGCTCCCGGTCCCTTGCTCCTCCACGGGACCATGCCCCAGCACTAAGCTTTTAGCCCCCATCGCATCGGCAAAATGCGTTTTTTCTTCATTCTATTTTTATTTTTCCTCTGCCGATGATTCAAACTCTGACCTGATCTCCACCGTTGATTTGGGAGATCTAATGGTTATCAAACCCCTACTCTTAGCCCTTATCCCCAGCCCCTTATTTCTCTTCTCCCAGTTCCTTTTCTTCTATAAGACCACCTCCTTCACCCTTCCTCATAGCCCTTTTCCCCTTTTCTCTTCATACCTCGCTCCTGGTCCTCATTTCCCCCACAAAACCTTCCTCTGCTTTGTTTAGCCCCCATTCCTTCATTTTTCTTTTATTATTTTCCCCGCGATATGCATACCCCTTGAGTGATATCGACCATCGATCTTATTGATCTAACAGTCATCACTCTCCCCTCTCATCCTCTGATCACCCAACCATCCTTCCTCATGTATCCGCGCGAACAAATCTCAACCGTAGATCAAAGGCCTCAAGCCTTGATCTAATGGCTACTATGCTCCCACCTTCCATCCTATCTCCCAACCATACCCCCACTATGCGACAAAAGAGGTGACATCACCATCATCCCACCGCCTAGTCCGCCACACAACTTCCAATGTTTTGCGCTCATCCACAACCGTTGATCTTCGTCTTGAAGATCTAACAGTCCCAAACCTGTTTCGCGTTCAGATCTCCAATCAAACTAATCACGCATTTTCGACGCGAAATCAGTGGTATTGGGAGGACATGTGTCGCCTGACAGACGATATCGCGTTCGTTCGGGTGTAAACCGCTTACCACTCTTGGCGAGCGCGAAAACCATTCCTGATTTTCCCAAAACCACTTTCCTCTATTTCACGCCCAAATTCACATTTGAACCCCGTTTTCATAGATTTTTCCACAGAACCTCCTCCTACATGCATTTTCCTCCTCCTCACTACTCCTTTCGCCCTCCGCAAAGCCTCCAAAGTAGTTTATCCAATGCCGCAAGGTTTTATAAAAATTTTG
Organism: Pinus albicaulis; assembly: GCA_034641835.2. Classification (NCBI taxonomy): domain Eukaryota; kingdom Viridiplantae; phylum Streptophyta; class Pinopsida; order Pinales; family Pinaceae; genus Pinus; species Pinus albicaulis. The sequence goes on from JAXQQM020079877.1 coordinate 122,217, forward strand.
TTTGTTTTATGCAGGATTTGAGGGTGGTTCTAAGGGCGAAAACCCTTCCCATAGTCCATAAAGGGACAGGGCCGAAGGTCACCACCTCTGAAGCCTAATCAAATGCAGAATAGAAGCTTTTGGGGTGTAAAATCTGAGTTTTAATCAATGTTTTATGAGCATTGGTCATATAATCAAACCCTCCCGCATCAAATAAAACCACCTGTATATTGAAAATACAACAGAAGAAGATAAAGTGAAGACAGAGATTAAAGATTAAAGGATTAAAGCAAAGAATGAATATTTAGATTTAATCCACAGTTTAAAGGTTAAAGACACAGTTTAAGCCCGAAGATGATTATAAAGGCCTTAAAGCACAATAAGAGGCCTAATTTAGTTTTTAAAGCAACAAAACAAACATATCAGCATCAGACCACTTCGAAATGTCAAATCACTGAAGAAATTACTTCTCCAAAGATCAAAATTCCACCTGCAAGTTCATTTTCCTCAAAAGAATACAAATTGAATGCACAGTAAGAGATATTTTCCAAAGACAGCTCAGAAAGTAATTACAAGCCCACCAATGCCTCAAAAGTCAACAAAAGTGACTGAAGTTGATGAAATTTAATGTAAAAATCAATTAGCAGAGTTAAAACATCTGAAATCTTCTCCATAAGGCCTCCCAAAGGTCGAGAAGCATTTACTCTGTATTAAATGAACAACTAGACCTTCCTTTCACTCCACCTCCTCAATTTACCTATAAATACCATATGAAGAGTTCATTGTTATTATTGCTTGAATACTCATTGAATGTAAATAGCTATTGAGGCTGTTGAAGCTTTGTTTTGTAATTGAAAAAATATAGGCTGAGAAGAGAAGTTTGAAGCTATAAAGACCCACTGGACTTGAAGATTGTAACTGGTTTGAACATCAAATACACAAGTTGATTTATGGGATCCTAGTCTATGTCAATGGTGATGTTTTTCTTACTATAATTTTTATTTTTCTCATGTTTTCCATACTGTTCACTTTCTCTGATAAAGAACAGCAAATATAGATTAGGTTTTACTGTAACGTACCCTAAATCTCACTGATAATCTTCATCTTTATGTTTTCTTCTAAATGTGTGTTTGGGAATTATTTCAATAGAGTGTAACTAGTCAAGGAATGTTGGTGAACCCATGTCTTGCTGAGTAAAACTTGAAGATAGTATTCTTGAAAGATATTTTCATTGCATGCTAAGTAAATTTAAACTAGGGAAGTCTATGGTTAGCCCTGTCCTCTAGTGTTTTCTCCAACAGCTGTTTTGAAAATTTCCCTTAAGAGTATGCCGAAAGCAGGCTAGGTTAAAAGTCCTTACTTGATCTTAGGCTATTCCTTTTTTTATCTTAAATGTTTTCTTTTGAGAGTATGTTGAAAGCAGGCTAGGTTAAAATTCCTTACTTGATCTTAAGTTGCCCTTTGTTTTCTCATATGTTTGCTTCTTTCACCACATTTTTTATGTTCCATGCCACAAAATCAATCTAAAGAAATACTTTGATATAGATGACTTGCCCCATAGACCACACTTGAAACTTTTTGTGCAATTAAATCCTTTTGTGACTCCATATCCCAATGGATTGATACTATTTCTTACATATCCTATCAGTTGAACCATTATTTCAACCTGCTCACACCTTTACCCTTCAAAAGACATCCTTCATTTTGATGATATCCATCCCAACCAAAAGCAAACAAAAACCTTGTGCTTCATAACTAGCCTAATATCATATCATAAGCCTTAAAGATATATCCTTTGAAAACACTTATATAGAGAGATCCCTCTCTGAATCCACGAGGGCTAGATCCTAGGATTCCAAAGTGGTTTTGATCTAGGCTCTGCAGCGTTTGTTCTTTCCAATATTGCAAACTACAGAGACCTAACATAGTGGCGACCATACTGGGGAAATATTGAATAATAGATAACTTCACAACTCAATGAACCCCTATTTCTAAATGAAACAAGTGCCACCAAGACTAGTTATTATTGATTGTTGATGGTGAACAACAACCAAACCTTCGAAACAAGTAAAAATCCTTCACCTGCCAACTCCATTGGTATTCAGTAGGCCTGCTGACCCCACTGGTTTTTCCTAAGACTCCACTGGGAAATTCTGAGTGAATTACATATTGTACATCCTTAAGACCTCAGAAAACCTAGAATATTTCAAATTGGTATTTAAATAAATTAATGGTGGTGGACCATAAAACATTTTACCTTCAAAAAGCTAAAAATTTCCACCTGGTGACTCCACAATTCTCAAAAGACCTAATGACTCCACTGGTAGAAGACTCTAAACTAGTTGAATAGACACAGTGACCTCTTTTTCTGATTTACAAACATGATTCCAATGATACAACGAAGATATGCCCCAATGAGTAGAGATCATATCCCTGGATTCCCACACAAAATGCCTCAAATAGATTGGATGAAAAACATGCTTGTTTTTCAAGGTGAAAATTTTGATGACCCTTTGTTACATCTCATCAAATTTCATATACATGTATGGAGGTTAAAGGTGGAATGGCATGAAGACTGCCTTCTGAAAATGTTCATGTTGACATTAGAAGGAAAAGCAAGGGAATGGTATGAATGGATGAGGACTGGTAGTTTGTTTTCTCTAAGAGACCTCCACATAATATTTTATGATCATTATAAGGAAAAATCCCCGTATATATCACTGGATAGAAGTTGTTGTAATCAATTTGAGGGCATCATAGAATATCTTGCAGGCATTCATGAAGATTTGGGAAATTGGCAGCCTGAAGATCTCATAGCAGCCATTCATGAATTTCATACCCAAGACAACTATCATAAAAACCTAGATGAATTAGTTGAGGAAGAAATTAATCAAGAAATAGAAGAAAATCCTCAGGATCCAACTAAAAACATAACTAATAATGATTCATCATCCCTTCTAGGTGAGGCTAATTTGAATATCGATGATCTAGAGTAGCCCATGCCTTTCCCCGATCAAACACAAACTCAGCCACTACAAGACCTGGACAATGAGAAATACATGTATGATGATCAAGAATTTATAGAAGATGATGAGGAAGGTTGTCAAGAAATTCTTGATTGCCTACCTATAACTTGTGTTTTACTGTTAAGAGATCTTTACGAACAAAATTCAAATACTAATAGTGAGCATTGCTTTAAGGAAACAAGTAGCCACTTAGAAAAAGCAGACTCTGATGTGGAAGGAGAACAATCACATAAAGGGACTCTCCCTCTATGTTACAACTCATTTCAAATTGCACAAGAAGAGTGGCATCCTGATAATATAGAAGAAACAACTCATCAACCTTGTATTCAAACTGAGTATCATAATAATCATGAGGAGTTGTTTGAAACAGAAGAAGATCAAGGAAACAGTAGAAAATCCTCAAGGTTTCCCTGCAAGCACAAGTACTGATTCACTAGAAGAGGCTCAAGAAGACATCCAGCCTCAAAACCAGTTAACACAAGAGAAAGAGGATTGTTGTACGTCTGTCCAAAGCCAAATTAAAATCTCTCCTCTTTTGACGGAAGAAGAAATTGATCAAATATTAAACAAAAATCCAGCCCTAAAAACTTCATTTAAACAAAACACTTCTGCTCATCTACCTACTAAACCTTGTTTTCTTGAACCAGAAAATAAACTTGTAGATCAACTTAAAGAAAAAAAAACTGATAACCCAATATGCTTGATTGGTGAGATTGTTTATACTAATGATTGTCCATTTTTTTATCAATCCGATGATGATGATGATATTCAAACAAAAAATAAATATGCAGGGCAACTAGCAGTTGAATGGTGTCATGAACTTCACTATCATCAGCTTGAAAGCAGCAATCAGCCAATCCAATCCATCAGAAATAGTTTTCACATGATTGGGAATCAACAGTCTTTCAGCTCAAAGGTTGAGGAGGAAAACAATGAAGAATTTCTTGAGCATGATGAATATAAAGAACCTTCTCCTGAAAGGGTTGAGGTAATAAAAGATACCCTTGCTCAAGAAAATAATGACCTCTTCATAGAGTTCAATACACTAAATCAGAATATACCAGGATTACAAGAGGACAACACTGTCAAATATGATGAGTCCTCCAGTTCAGATATTAATGAAGATCAGGAAGATTTCCTTTCTCAAAAGAATATTGATCTTGATCCAGTGGAGAAAAAATTAATCCTGGTTGAAAACTATCTTTCAAATACTCACAACCAGGTATTATTTCAGGATCCCTATGCTGATTTCTTGAAGACATTTGAAGAGGGATTAAAGGTTGTTAGGAGCAGTTTATTGTCAAGTGCAAGGAAATTTTTTAGCACTACTGCTAAAAGACAAGTAAGATGGGAGTGGTCGTTTTGTTTATCCAACATGCTCAAAGAGATGAGCAAATACCAGTCATGGAACCATCTGATTGACTGGATGTATTGGAAAAGAGATTTTGTCATCTAAACATGTAAATATTTCAGAGTTAGATTAGGGTAGATAGGAAAGCGAATAAGCTCATCCTATGAGCATTTAGTTAGTTTTTGTTTTTACTTTGAAAAAGAAAAATTTTAAAAATACAAAAACAATAGAAAAAGAGAAAAGAGGGCGGATATAAAAGAAGAAAGGTACAGCGCCATACCAAAAAAGAGAAAAATCTGAAAGTGTGCAAACTTAAATGCCACTACTTTAAAAGGAACACTATTATTTAGTCATACAGCCTAATCATGACTAGAAAAATTTCAATTTACTGCTGATAGGTTAGTAAAGAGGATTTTCCAAACAATGAAATCTTGGCTTATCAGTAGATTAGATTAGGATAGAAATAATTGGCTCTAATCAGACTAAAACTTGAGCCAAAGAGAAGAAAAAAAACTAGTTCAAACATGCTTAAAATCTGAACCAACAAAGAATAGAAAAATAACAGCTCTAAAAAGATCAAAATCAGAGCTGAGAAAAAAAAAGGAAGGATATTCATAATTTTCAGATCTTAAGCCGTCACAATTTTGTTTTAAATTTCTGTAAATTTCAATCTATGTGCAGCTTGTTTTTATGCCATAGTCTTATAGCAAATCAGACAGCTTAATCCTGGTTTGTTTGTATTTAAATTTCTGTTTTAGAATATAGAGAATAAAATCTGTCAGATAGTTTAATCCTGACAAATAGTAGCTTGGGTAGAGAATTAATGAGTTCAACTGTTTAATCTGAACTCATGGAAGAAATAAGGGTAGATTTAGAATCGTTTCCTGCTTTCAATAAAAGAATAAAATATTGATGTCAAAGGCTTGCAAGTCCAAGTGCACCTTATGAAGAAAAAATGTTAGGAAAAGTAGGCTGTGTAGGTAGAATGTTTGGGATAAATTTGTTTGCTAATACAAAGTATTGATCATCTTTTTAAGAAGCATGATCAAAGAAGAAAAAATTTTCATGGACAAGGCATAGGTCTACATTCTAGAGATAAAAATTATGAAGTTCTTAACACCTCCAAGGAGTTTCCATCCCCAATTGGTGCCACTGTTAGCCATCAGTAAATTTTTGTCATAGCAAATGATGGCTAAAACAGGTCTTGAGCCTTCAAGAGATTATTTTCATAGAAAATTACTCATTCTTGAAGTCTTCTAGTGTTTTCTGGCTTAAACTTAATCTTCATTGCTATTTCCTTCAAAAAAAATCCTCAAAAAAGACCTTTTGTATAAAGGAGACTGTTTTCAGCCTTTTTCTCCATCTTTTCTCCTTCATAAATTCCTTCAAAATCCCCCCATATCACTCATTTTTCCCTTTACATATCCCTCATTTTCCTCTATAAAATCTCTCCTTTCCTCTCAATTATCCTTCATTCCCTTGGAAAAAACCCATTTTTACCCTCCATTTCATAAAAAATCCCTTTTAAACCATGAAAACCCCTTTTTTTGGTTTAAAAAAACCCTATTTTACCTATTGGAACACTAAAAACCCAAAAAACCCACTTAAGCCTTGTTCCGCTCTTTTATATTAAAAAACAAGCTTTTAAGCCCCTTAGCTTAAGCCCCTTCCTTATTTCCACCATAAAACCTGGTGCCTGCGACCAGGCGATAGCCCCCATCGCCATCGCGCATCGGCGTTCCCTTTTCTTCTTCCCCTTTACCTTTTCCATGCTGATTGGCCGATCTCCCGATGCGATCGCAACCGTCGATCGGGTTTGATCAGATGGCCAAGCACTTAGCTCTCCGCACCAATTCCTAGCCCATTCTTTCCTTGGCTCCCGGTCCCTTGCTCCTCCATGGGACCATGCCCCAGCACCAAGATTTTAGCCCCCATCGCATCGGAAAAACACGTTTTTTCTTCATTCCATTTTTCTTTTTCCTCTGCCAACGATTCAAACTCTTACCTGATCACCACCATTGATCTGGGAGATCCAACGGTTATCAAACCCCTCCTCTTAGCCCTTATCCCCAGCCCCTTATTTCTCCACTCCCGGTTCCTTTTCTTCCATAAGACCACCTCCTTCACCCTTCCTCCTAGCCCTTTTCCCCTTTTCTCTTCATACCTCACTCCTGGTCCTCCTTTCCCCCATAAAACCTTCCTCTGCTTTGTTTAGCCCCCATTCCTTCATTTTTATTTTATTATTTTCCCCGCGCTATGCACACCCCTTGAGCGATCTTGACAGTCAATCTTATTGATCTAACGATCATCGCTCTCCCCTCTCATCCTCCGATCACCCGACCATCCTTCCTCGTGTATCCACACGAACAAATCTCAACCGTAGATCAAAGGCCTCAAGCCTTGATCTAACGGCTACTATGCTCTCGCCTTCCATCTTATCTCCCAACCATACCCCCACTACGCGACAAAAGAGGTGACATCACCATGGTCCCACCACCTCGTCCACCATGTAACTTCCAACGTTTCACGCTCATCCACAACTGTTGATCTTCGGCCCGAAGATCTAACGGTCCCAAACCTGTTTCGCGTTCAAATCTCCAATCGAACCAATCGTGCATTTTGGACATGAAATCAGTGGTATTGGGAGGACACACGTGTCGCCCGATGGACGATATCGCGTTCGTTTGGGTGTAAACCAATTACCACTCTTGGCGAGCGCGAAAACCATTCATGGTTTTCCAAAAACCACTTTCCTCTATTTCGCACCCAAATTCACATTTGAACCCTGTTTTCGCAGATTTTTCCATAGAACCTCCTCCTGCATGCATTTTCCTCCTCCTCACTACTCCTTTAGCCCTCTGCCAAGCCTCCAAATCAGTTTATCCAATGTCGCAAGGTTTTATAACGTTTTTGTTTGTTTTATGCAAGATTTGATGGCAGTTCTAAGGGAGAAAACCCTTCCCACAGTCCATAAAGGGACAGGGCCGAAGGTCACCACCTCTAAAGCCTAATCAAATGCAGAATAGAAGATTTTGGGGTGTAAAATCTGGGTTTTAATCAATGTTTTATGAGCATTGGTCATATGATCAAACCCTCCCGCATCAAATAAAACCACCTATATACTGAAAATACAACAGAAGAAGATAAAGTGAAGACAGAGATTAAAGATTAAAGGATTAAAGCAAAGAATGAAGATTTAGATTTAATCCACAATTTAAAGGTTAAAGACACAGTTTAAGCCTGAATATGATTATAAAGGCCTTAAAGCACAATCAGAGGCCTAATTCAGTGTTTAAAGCAACAAAACAAATAAATCAGCATCAGACCGCTTCAAAATGCCAAATCACCGAAGCAATTACTTCTCCAAAGATCAAAATTCCATCTACAAGTTCATTTTCCTCAAAAGAATACAAATTGAATGCACAGTCAAAGATATTTGTGAAAGACAGCTCAGAAAGTAATTACAAGCCTACCAAAGCCTCAAAAGTCAACAAAAGTGACTGAAGTTGATGAAATTTAATGTAAAAATCAATCAGCAGAGTTAGAAATCTTCTCCATAAGGCCTCCCAAAGGTCAAGAAGCATCTATGTATTAAATGAACAACTAGACCTTCCTTTCACTCCACCTCCTCAATTTACCTATAAATACCATATGAAGAGTTCATTGTTATTGTTGGTTGAATTCTCATTAAATGTAAATAGCTGTTGAGGCTGTTGAAGCTCTATTTTGTAATTGAAAAAAGATAGGCTGAGAAGAGAAGTTTGAAGTTGTAAAGACCCACTGGACTTGAAGATTGTAACTGGTTTGAACATCAAACACACAAGCTGATTTATGGGATCTTGGTCTATGTCAATGGTGATTTTTTTCTTACTATAATTGTTATTTTTCTCATGTTTTCCATATTGTTCACTTTCTCTGATAAAGAACACCAAATATAGATTAGGATTTACTGTAAAGTACCCTAAATCTCACTAATAAGCATTATCTTTATGTTTTCTTCTAAATGTGTGTTTGGGAATGATTTCAATAGAGTGTAACCAGTCAAGGAATGTTGGTGAGCCCATGTCTTGCTGAGTAAAACTTGAAGATATTGTTCTTGAAAGATATTTTCATTGCATGCTAAGTAAAGTTAAACTAGGGAAGTCTATGGTTAGCCCTGTCCTCTAGTGTTTTCTCCAACATTTGTTTTGAAAGTTTCCCTTAAGAGTATGTCGAAAGCAAGCTAGGTTAAAAGTCCTTACTTGATCTTAGGCTATTCCTTGTTTTATCTTAAATGTTTTCTTTTGAGAGTTTGCTGAAAGCAGGCTAGGTTAAAAGTCCTTACTTGATCTTAAGTTGCCCTTTTTTTTCTCATTTGTTTGCTTCTTTCACCACATTTTTGATGTTCCATGCCACAAAAGCAATCTAAAGAGATCCTTCGATATAGATGACTTGCCCCATAGACCACACTTGAAACTTGTTGTGCAATTAAATCCTTTTGTGACTCCATAGCCCAATGGATTGATATTGTTTCTTACCTATCCTATCAGCGGAACCATTATTTCAACCTACTCACACCTTTACCCTTCAAAAGACTTCCTTCATTTTGATGATATCCATCCCAACCAAAAACAAACAAAACCCTTGTGCTTCATAACTAGCCTAATATCATATCATAAGCCTTAAATATGTATCCTTTGAAAACACTTATATAGAGAGATCCCTCTTTGAATCCAGGAGGGCTATATCCTAGGATTCCAAAGTGGTTTTGATGTAGGCTCTGCAGCGTTTGTTCTTGCCAATCTTACAAACTACGGAGACCTAACAGGTAGATCATTCTAAATCACATCGACAATATGTGATGACACCACAACAACAACAACAAAAAATTCATGGTTGGTTAAGATTCCTTACATATAGAGCAGGCTTGCACGAGGCAAAGTGCGTCAATTATTTCAAGGATATGATAGTGTGTTTGTTGGAGAGGATTTTCCATGCAATTTTTAGGAGGTGAAGACGAAGAAATTTGGGTTATGGTTGTAAAGAAAGTGAATGTTTGACATAATTTTGGACGACGGGTGGAATGAAGGCTAGAACAGAAGGAGTGGTTCGTATGGAAGGGGAGGAAGTTGGATTTGGGAAGGTAAGGGATTTCAAGCAGGGATTTTTTGAGAAGTAACATTGTGTCGATTGTTGTAGAGTAACTGACACCACGTGTTTATTCTATCCTTGTTAAGTTTGTAACACATTTGTTGATGTGCCTTCCTTCCATCATTCTTTGGGGTAGTTGCAGAGCTATACAAGCAAGGAAAGTATTGTTAAAGGCGATGCATAAGTGAATTGTGGACAAATACAAGTAAAAAAGGCATGTGAAGGGGGGAAATAGTGTATATAGTGAAAAAAAATACAAGTACATTTATTCCAAGTTTCAATATAAAAAATTGAATAAAAAAAACAGAATTGTGAATGAGACGAAAATCATATACCTTTCTAATCATACAGTCAATATGTAGGATGGGGAAAGTGGGGATATATACAAATCATTTTCTAAGTTGAGATTTCCCCTTTGTTTGTCGAAGGCATTAAATTTTTTTTTGTTTTTTACAAAAAGGAAGCAATGGAAAATTTGGCGCAAGTGCTATACGAAGGTGGGAAGGGAAGGATGTGTTGGAGGTCCATGTTGTTGTTGTTTTTTGTTTTCATGGAACAATTCAAATGAAATTTTATTGCAAAGACAACAGCAGGTAATTTATATTTTATTTTGTTGAATCGAATTTCTAGTATAAAAAGGCTGACGAAAATGAAATTTAGGTGCAATAAGAATATGCCTTAAATCACCGTGTCTTGAATTATAACATTGTGCCTTCAATTATAACATTGGTTGGTGGAATGCTGAATTGAATATTAGTTGTATTAGAAACTATATAATCATGTAAGTTTGATTTTGATTTAAAAAAGGGTAATTTTGTATTACACCAGTATGAAAATCAATAACTATGTATGATTTCATTATTATAACATATCCATATCGATATGTGTATTTTAAATATGTGAATGTGGTACAAATTGCATGAAATAATCTAGAAGGCCATAGAAATGAATGTGATCTAACACCCATGTATTTATAAAGAAAATGTACCAAAGTAACAAGCATCATCATAGCCAAATTTCACAAAAAGTAGTATAGATAGAGGTGCAGGAAGATAACTTTAAGAAGGCACACAAAGTTTTACAAGGGTATTGTGGGAAGAGACTAGTGTAGATGGAGAAATAAGTCAAGCAAAGGGAAAAATAGTGGTGATGTAAGGAATGGGTTTGAAAACCAAAAGATGGATTTGAGAGTAGACGAGGGGAAAAAAACAAAGGTTATAGGTGTTTCATGAAAAGGGTGTGCAAAAAGAATGCATAGTTTCAACAAAAGGGATGGGAAAAAATGATTCTTAACACTGGATAATGACATTTTTAGAAGTGGTAGAATTGAATTTCGTTTAATGTAGGATAAGGGTAGATGAAGAGGCATAAGGGAGTTCTTCAGAGTGCATGAGGGTTTGGTGAATGCGTTCAATGCCATTGAAAGTGATTGTTTTAATAGAAAATGTGAATAGGAAGTGGCAAAATTTTATGTTGGTGGCGATTTCTTAGACAATTTCTGGCTCTCTTGAAAGGAGGTGAAGGTCCTTTGCCGATATGACCAAGAGTTCAGTTGCGGCATCATCAAATGCAAAAAAATCTTCCAAATGGTCAGTGTGATCATGCAATTCAATTCAAAGTACATAACGGTAGTCATATTCAAGGAAGGTGCCATTGCATTGTGTTCAATGTCACATGTTGCGAGATTTTTGGATAGTTTTCTCCATGCATTGCATGCCATCAATGTTAAGTGGGCATGCAAGGAAGTAAAAATATTCCATGTCAATTTTTGTAGCAGTAACATGGATGACAACTCACATATATTTCTTGGAGCAGGGAAACTCAAAAAATTTAGAAATATTTTTTGTTTAAGGGGCCTATTAGGGGTGCCTGTGTATTTTTTATTCAGGGAAAGTGAGGATACATTGAAGCCTGTTATTTGGAACCATTGTTGGATTTGGATTGTTTCAATAATATATGGGTATATTAGAATGGAATTGGTTGGAATATCTCTAATAGTCTTTCCATTGAACTCGATGACATGACCCCCTTTGATTGCAAGGACTAGAGTGGCCCCTTAGGCACGGAGGTCAGAAATCTCGTGGCCTTTGACATGGTATTGTGCACCCCATAAGCTAACATCAATGCTATAGCCTAACATGTCATGTAAGGCGATTGTTTTCCTATGATTTTATGTGCCATCGCGCTGGTGTATGAAAGATTTAGTAGAAGTTGCACTAACAAGATAAATAACATCAAAAATTGATTTGATAGTTGCAATGGTGATTGAATTGATTGGGATGAAATGAAATTTATTGGTAGGTATTGATTGATCTTCATGTATGGACTCATCTATGATCAATGCAAAGAAAAGAAGGATTTCGAATGGGCGGTTAAGATGATTTTAGCAAGGATTAGGAACCTTTATGGTTCCATTTGATACTGTGTAGATCCAACCAACTTACACGAGAGAATTCAAAGAGTCTGCCAATTCATTGAACACATAGTTGTGTATTTCTTCACCTTCATGGTCTAGAAGGTAAAACCCGAGAGATTTCCCAGTGCCACATGCGTTGTTGTATTGGCGTATAAGTGTTTTTGCGAGGAACCTATCTTGTATGGACCAATATTTCCACGATGGGTTGAGTGCCTTGAAAGGGAGAGTTGCTATAAGAAGAGCACTATCCATACTAGAGGCTGCAAGCTAGTCCCCTATTGGGGAATTTGACAGTAAGGTGGATGACTTTGTCAAGGATGAGGTGGCATGAATTATTTGCTCGATAGGAAGAAAACGATGGGTTGGCTCGCGAATTAAAGGTGTTTCACGATGGATAATTTCAAGTTCGATGACACAAAGTGACCTGTAAGAAAGAAGAATTGTGAGATAGGAGGAGAATAGTAAAAGAGAAATAAAATATAATAACTGGGAAAAAATGACATCAATGGAGAAGAGGGCGAGGAAGGTAGCATAGGAAGTTGCAACATACAAATATTGATGGAAGGATGTGCAACAACTTATTTTTAGGAGAAAAATGGATCCAACTTGAAGCTCCATATATGTTGCAATGGAATTATGTATTGAAGGAAGCAAGACCACATGTTGTGAGTTCCATCAAAAAATGAGAGATGGTACTGGGGGTTGCGGTATTGCCTGGGAAAATATGCTCGATGTAAACTACTTGGAGGATTAGTTGTAACTCAGTAGGACCACCCATCAACAATGAAAGTGCAAAGCAAGTCAAAGTTGGATCCATTCTTCTATGAATTTTTGTTAGCAAAGTGTAATTGCAAGAAAATTTGAAATGTAAGTGTACAAGAACATAAGTATATTTTACAGAAACGTGAAGGAGAAGGCTACAATATGAAACTTAAATACATGAAGGAACAAATATTTTGAAAGAAGAAGCATGTAATATAAAGAAGCATGGGTAAATAAAGTGGACAAGAATGGATGTGATATTAGAAGTGAAGATATTGGTAGACACATATGTTGTAATATCCCAAAATGGGAATGTAGCAATACATGAACGGAAATCTGGAGTTGCAGTGATAAATCAACTTATAAAATTTAAGAAGAACACATCCATTTTATTAATTTTACAGCAGCAAAATGTATACAAATCCTTGATGAAAATTCACTCAATATAGGCAAAATCAGCCTCAAGAAACATGTACATAAAAATGAGATCACTGCTACACAGGAAAATGCCCAAGGCTATGACAGCGCAGTTTTATTAGAGATATTGCTGCTGGGAAGTGTCAAGACACAAATGTACAAATATAGGGCCCAAAAAATGTTGGGAGTGAAGGTCTAGACTCCCAAACTGAATTTCAAGACAATCCTAGAAGGATTGGCTGAAATATGCAAAATGGAAAAAATTTCGGAGTTGCAATCTCAAGACTGAGTAGCAGTTGCAACTCAAGAACTGGATGGAGATGGTTTTAGATGATGCACAAGATGAAAAAAACTCCTCCAATGGATCTTCCAAGTGAAATTTTGATCCTAACACTGAAGATCTCACCCTCCAAATAATCACTACAACCCTCACTGTAGATTCTCACTGAAAATAACACAGTCAAGGAGAGGGACTGCGCTGTAGATGATGGAAAATGGTTGGCCTGATGCCAAAGATAGTGAAATCAGCTCAAATGCTTCCTCACTCATCCTCCAAAGGAAAGAAGGCTTCCTCCTCTGAAAAATAAGCTCCGGAAGTGGTGTTGTGAAACCTCCACTGCAACACTCTACAACACAACATTATACTTCAGCAGAAATAGCATTGTAGCTGAAGGAGGTGGCTTGGCCTTAAGCCTGAATGTGGAGAAATGAACTACAAGATCCCTCAAGAGGCCTCTCTTGAAAGGAGAAGGAATTCCTAAACAGGATTTCCTTGTGCTAAGCAGCACAGCGACTCTACTAAACAGCAAGAGAATGCAAAATAGTCTAACCAGACCATAAAATAAATAATCAATAACATGTCTTACTATGGCTGCCTTGCCCTCCTTTTAAAAAAAAGGAAGCCCTCTCACCATGGGTCCCACTCATTAGGGTTTCCTCCACCAAGGAATCTTCCTCCCACTATCTTTGCGCTGTCTCAAAAGATGATCTCCACCTCTTATCCCAACGTTGTTGACTTGGTCAAACTTGACCTTGTCCACATGAAAATGCCCCTTTTCACACATGAGGGTGTGAAATCCAGCTCCTATCATGGTCCCTTTTCACACCATGAGGGATTTTATTCATATTTTTGTTATGCATGGACCTCCTTACCCATTTATTAAACTTCTAGATGTAAAAGACAAAAATCAATATTCCAATTAGCTGCATGCTAAATTTGGAATATTACAGTCCTCCTCTCCCAAATGTTGCTTGTCCTCAAGCAACTACAAGGATATAATTGAAGAGACTCCTCTTCTTCCCCTGTAGCATCCTCATATGATAAAATCCTCCAAGGATCAATATGTTGTCTCATCAATATATCTCCAAGTTGTCCCTCCCAAGTATGCAAGCTAGCTTTTGGTGTGCATCCCAATTAGCTATCATCATGTAAAACATCCATGGAGGCAAAAAAGTGCTATATAAAGGCATTATTGAGGCATTAGGTCTAATATACATTGGGATCTACCATCCCTATATGAATCTCCCATCCCCAAGCTATCATCCATACAAAAGAAGCCACCCTCCAAAATGGTAACTCATACAAAACATCCTCCACCTTGAGCTCCTGCAATGTAGGTGGGCTAAAAATATGATCATGGTAGAAAAAATAGCCTACCCCATGTTTTCCTCCTCTCCACTTATGATAATTGTAGAGTATCTGATGTTCTTAGGCTGCAAAAGTGTTGCCTCCAAGTGGCACGAAGAAAACTGGATCTCTAAAGATATTCCCTCCAACGTTGTGAATCATGCTGGCCCAAACCATCCCATATATGATGAATGGAAAATCACCATCATATGGCATCCAAGTGAGTGGAATACATAAGGTTTCATGTAGAGATGAAAGGTACCAACAATCTTCCAAGTGGTTATAGCGCAGTTTTCCTAACTGTTGTTGCACAACATGACATGGCAACTCATAGAAAAGTTTCTCCCGATGATATATGAGAGTCATAGCCCAAGTGCTCCAACCAATCTTATGGCCCACCTCATAAAGAGACAAGTGTTTTTCTATGGTGGCCATATCACCTCCCATGCTCCCCTTAGAACATGTAATGCAGAAAATTTGGGAATCCTCTTCCTCAAAGGACACATCCATCCAATGTGTCTCTCCCCCAATCATGCTCCCAATAAAAATGATAACAACAGCAACATAAGGAACCATAATGAGAATCATACTTGCTTCCATATGTAGCAATGGAGAATAACAATGGTCCCTCATATCCAACCAACGCAGCTTGACCCTCAACTGCAACAGAGGATGACATAAGTTGTGGCTTCTCAACCACTTTCTTGTTTCCCCAATCTCCTCACAAGTTTGGAGAAAGTGTATGATGTATGGTGTCAAGTAAGCATGTTATCCAATAGATATCTCCTCCCCAAGTCCTTCTAGGGAGTGGCCATCAAAACTACTCCTAGCCTCAAGTAGACCATGAAGTCTAGAAGGAAGAATGCTCCTTCCTTGAGCAACATCCTGCACATATTTGGTTAAGGGTTGCACATATGCATTATACAAATCATTATGCAAACAAATAGGACCCTTACCATATGTTTTGTCGATGCAAATGGAGTGGCTCATAGATAAGTCTCCTCTCATCCTCAAAGAGAAAATAATGTGAAGCATCCATCCTCCTCTGCTGATCTGGTGGTCTCCTCGGTAAAATGCCTCCATACAATGAGACATCAAGATCAAGAGTAAACTACATATATGAATGGAAACACTTGTCCCTGACCTCACTGCACAATCCAGTATCCCTCTTTTGTGCATCAAATCTTTGAAATTGATGGGTGTGTGTGCTCCTCATAAAATGATGTTGGTCATCCTCCCTATCCCCTCCTCTGATATGCATGGTTCCACAATCTACCATCAATGGTACATGCTGATCTTGAGTTGTGCATTGATCTCCACATATGAGATCCCAGGTAATTTCTTGCGATGGTACAAGAATCCCTCTAGTTGGAGCAAGAGCTCCCTCTTCCTCTTCATAAGGCGCTATATAAACTCTAGACATGACAGCGTTGTTGCCCTCATCCTCATCAACATGTATGGGCAACCTCCCAAGAATTGGATCCTCTTTTGGAAAGGGGATCTCTATGCCCTCTTGTTCAGGAATATGAGATAGAGGTGTAGGCTCTAATAAGGTATGATGCAATATTTCAGCCTCCTCCATGGTTTTCTGAAGTGGATTTGAGTTTATAGTTTCTTCCATCACATGTAAGGTTTTTGTTTGTTTAGATTTGTTTAGCTTTTCTACATGTGTTTCAGACATTTTTCCATCAAATCTTTCCACCAATCGGGGAAAATTTTAAGAACCCCTAAATTTATATATATAAAAAATAGGCGAATCCCCATGATACATAGGAAAAATGGAAGGCGATTTTATTAATAATATAATATGTATATATAATTTTTTGGCGAATCTCTCACAAGATTATATTATCCTGTAAAATCATGGCGAATCACTAGTACAAATGGCGAATCACTACTACAAAATGCTGAATCGTTGTCTAGTGGAGTTCGGAGTGTTGGTTCCAATGAAGATATGGTAATTGAACTAGGAGTAGAAGGAAGAGAACCACCGAGACCAAGCATGGCACATGGTGACTCGTGAGGGAAGTAGTTCTCGTGCAGTTTGGAAAACACGTTCTAGTTCTACTAAGTGTAATATTGTTGCTCATGCTACTACTAGCACTGATATTGAGGTTGGAGAGGAGTTTGAGGAAGCATGGAAGGTAGCAGTGGTGGAGAATTACAAAGAGAACCCCATGATGGGCTCCATTTTGCCCTTTGGTATTTGGGCTTGCAAGATCTTATGTCCATTGAGCCAACAATTAACCGTTCAACCAACAATCAACTTGACTGAGTTGATTAGGTACGAGTCAACTTAGACTAATCTTCAAAACTATGCTTTGCATTATCCCATATTTATCACACTAATGCACACAACATTGAGCATTTTCACCCAACTCTCATGCATGCACACAAAATTTTCATTAACATCTATAACCCTCACCAAGTGAGAATTGATCAACAATTTGCACCAAAGTTTGTAATAGTGTTGAAAGTTCATAAGAAATTTAGATCCATGATACCTTAAATAAATTTTGAGATAACCTCCACAAATTTGACCACAATAGAGCAAACTTGTGATAAATTTTAAACCTACAAAAATTAGGATTCGTGTTCCTAGGAACAATCATAAGAAGTAGTTGACATATAGGTCGAGTTTTGAGCCTTGACACATTGATAATGCAATGGCTTAGGTCAAAACTCACACATTGAAAAGTCATCAATGAAGAGAAGACAATATCATTATGAATTACACATACTCCAAACTTCTTACCAAATTCTACTTAGTTGTTTGCAACTCAGCTATACATAATCTTATAGTAAATACAAAATCCACAAAGCCTTCTTCACATAGCTAATAAATGGACATTGGAAGAGCACCCCTTATATAATAGTAATAGTAGCAATCAATAGATTATTTCATATTGAACTTCATAGCCATAACACTCCTATGTATTGTATGTTGTATTCAACTTGCATTATCAAATATAGATACAATCATAGTTTTGATTGATACATGTAAATCATACTTGTGCACCATGTTGAATGCAATGTCAGTCAAGGCGTAAAGTCGGTTTGACGTGTAATGATCTATGAATTTTGCATGCAAGTTATTATAACCAACAAAAGTTTGGGCCCAGTTTGAATGAGCAGTGGAGGACACTCTCTGAGAGGCAAACTGGAATTTGTACGTGTTCTACAGTCCAATCTCAGTCAATGTTACAATATATCAAAAGAGTTATAGTTCAAGGTTACAAAACCACAGTAAAAATCTCCAGACAGAAAGAGGAAACGTTACAAAACCACAGTAGGCTTAGCCCAGCACCAATTACCCTGAACAACTCTAAACAAAACCATAAATTCATCTTTCTTTCAGCTCTGCTTCAAACTGGAACAATCTATTCTGAATTGGAGACAAGAATGACGCAAGATCTTTAATAATTGTACTTCTTTTGAAATCCGGGATTCCCTTGTCAGCGTCCAAAGACACGTTCAACTAACAAAAAAAAGACAAGGAAATTTTATAATCAAGTTTTTGAATATCATGTATGACTAGCAGACTTTAAAACTAGTTTTAAAAAATATGTATATAATACAACACAAAATTATACAGCACAACACATTGAATTTCTGGACAACAATATAAATAAACAACAGTACCAGCTGGGATCTTTGCTATTTAGATGAGGATAATTTACCAACATTGATTTACACCATCCAGAATCTTGACACAACAGATCTTAAGCATGACAAAAATTTAAAATAAAATTGTTTCTCAACATATGTGTAGACAAAGAACATCCATTTGGTAAACGCCGACACTTAGTAGTGTTTAATTATGGCCCACCCCACATTCTAAATAAATATAAGCCAGAAAACATGTGTGTTTAAATTCCTATTTCTCTTTCAAATAGTATTTTTCATTTCTCCTTGCTAAGACCACGAAAGAGACCTATTTTTGATCTAGAAAACATGTATGCTTATATAATTACTACTCTTTCAGCTAGTGTTTTGGATTTCAGCTCCACTGATACTCTCCTAACTCAGAGCCAGATAGGAGCCATTTGTGGTTATGGATAGTTGATAACCGTTTGTGGAAATGGATAGCTGATCAACTGCTTTCAGTTGGCTTCTAGGAGCTGGTTTGAATACGATCAACTGGGAAGGTGATAAATATGAGGTTCATTCCTCTCATTGATGGCAGGCAAAAGCACATGATCCATGCCAATGCACTACACTTGGTCCAACAAGCAAAAAAAAATGGGATTTTCATTCCCAAGTGATTTTACTCATGCAATAGAGGTCCTTACTTCAGTAACAAGCTATGATATCAAATTCATTGTGTAGGAAACACAAATTCATTGTTAAGCTTAATGTTTCCCACCTCAAATCATTGGAGCGTAGGAAAATTACTCAGCAAATGTGGAACTTACTTCCTTGTTCTATTTCCAGTGTCGAGTGGAATTTGTGGTGGGAATGTGGAACTTACTTCCCTATTCTATTTCCCGTGTCGAGTGGAATTTGTGGTGGGAATGTGGAACTTAATTCCCTGTTCTATTGCCCGTGTCGAGTGGAATTTGTGGTGGGAATGTGGAACTTATTTCCTCGTCTTGGCCTTAACCCCAGATCTATCCCTCCTTGAAACATGATAATATCCAAGGAAAGATGGTCTCCCTATAAAATTCTACAAGGGTTTCTAAGACACCATTGGGAAACCTTTTAAACGTATGCTTGGAAGCTCTTCATCTAGAACCACTTGCAAAGCAAACTAATGCAGGCATATTCAATATAAAGTTATAAACCACAACTTGTAGAATGGTTTTTGGACTCTAGAGGCCATTTAGAGCCTCACAGATTATGTATTTTGTTGCTAATATGTGCTGCACTTAGTGCAATTTTGATATATTCACTCTTAAATGGTATATAGATGAGAAAACTTTGCAAAGTTCATCTCTAATGGTTTGGAATCTTAAAAATATTTTTTATTAAAAATTATCATTTTTATGTATTTTTTTTAATCCAGTTCATTGAATCTGAGTCTATCTGAGTCTGAGTCGAAACCCGATTTGATAGGTGGCCAAGTTGAAGACTGTTCCCAAGTTTTAAAACTAGGATATTAACTAATCACTGAAAAGTACAATATGACCTCACGGTAATTGCAGTAGCATTTTAAGAACTGTTGTAACAATGTGCCCAGTGGAATATCCATGGTAGGTTACCGATCATCCATGGAGTAGTACAACCCAATAAATGTGTCAACCAAGTGACATCTTGTCAAAAATATTCACAAACTTTTCAAAGGAATTGAAAGTCTAGTTCTAGTGCTACGAATATTCATTTATTGTCCATTTGAAATAAGCATCAAATTGATGATAAAATAAATTTGTTGGAATTTTTCAGATAAATCATAAAGTTGGAAGCATTCCCTAGTTTTCTGCAAAGAAAGAAGGGACATCATGCACCAAACTAACAATGTAAATGGCATCTGTAGATAGGATGTATCAAACATAAAGCAAGAATTGAAAGCCAAGCAAGTATGACAATAATACCTTTCCAGATGCATTTCGAATAGGTGTTGTGTGAAGAAGATTCCAGAGAGAAATGTTATCCTTCCTGCACGATAATAACATCTATTAGTTCAAAAAGTTTTGTGAGCTATAGACTAGTTCTTTAAGAAACTAAACGAACTGATAACTTATGCCACAATATTAAAATACTAATTTTCTGCTTCTAAAAGAGGTTTGCTCACTCTCAACATAAGCATACCTATAATTTAGGATCTGCACTGTACAACATTGTTCTGCTACAATACTTTGCCGTATCTGCAACTAATATCTGTTAAAAAAATGAAATGAAAAGTAACATGGCACGTGCTCTAGGAAGCACATAAAAGATGGATACAACATTGTTGAATATTATGAGGACATAGTTAAAACAAAGCGAAGTGCAAGTTATGACTGCCAAAACTCAATGCTTGAAACACCAGGAACCCATACGAGAATACAATGAAATGAAAAACGCTATAACGCAAGTAACTCACCTGCGCTACAGCCGCATTGTCTGTGTCTCGAACCTACAAAAATAGGCAGTTCCGCCCTAAAACTTCATCTCTAGAATAGCCTGCAAAATGTTTCACAGTTTTTATACCATTAGTTTATAGTCTATCCCCCATTCTTAATTCCTGGCATGTTCTTCATAATGGAAACCTCTTTGACATATTACCTTTTACCCTTACCCAATACTCTGTTTATATCCTTAACACACCAAAGACACATGCAGAACCAACAAATTTCAGAAATGGTCTGAATACGAAAGACGAGCTTTATAGTAATGATGCCAAATTTAAAAAAATAAAAATAAAATAAGTTCCTTTAGTTACAAAGCTTAGAGATAGCATTAATATTTAATAGGGCTAAAGGACTTTTGTCATGGGAAACACATACAGCAGAAAAAAATAAAAATCGATGGGGATATGGGAGAAGAAAATCTTGTCACATTTCGAAAACAAAGAAACAAATGTCCAAGGAGAGGCAGATGCAAATTTTCAAGATCACCCACCCACGCAACGGATGTAGACTCTTAACCCAACATATCAACAAGCAGAAAATCCAGCATCAGGACATTTCTGGAAGATAGAGACAAATGTATGGATGGCAACACACTCAAGAACAAACCCATACAGCAGACCGACATAGGTATGCAGATTCAGCAATATCTCTAAACCATCCTCAAGTGGCCGCAGAATGTTCCAAACATTGTATATACTCAGAAGCAGTGAATTAAATTACTAACAGTGCAGCAAAGAGGAGAACTCAGAAAATTGTCAGCGCAACGGATCCATTCACAGAAATATTTCTATATCAGCAGCAGTGAGACACAAGTTTTATATGCAGTGAAGAATTATTTGCTGGTGTGCATAATTTTGCAAGCTGAAATTTTGATCAAGAAGAAAAGGAATTATTTTTTCAGCATAAATTATATTTACAGCGGATGGGCAGAAATCTGAACTTTGACAATAGACCATATTTCAGCATACTGAGCAAATGTATACGAACCATGGGAGCAGCATATATTTATAAAAGCATAAACATAAGACAGTAGAAGATGTAATATTTTTTTTATTTTGCAACAGTCCTTCAAAGATATGACGTTGTTCCTTCAGCCTCCAATTATGTAATAAATCCCTCTTTAAACATAAAGGAGATATAAGTAATTTGAATGTTTGCAATTCTATGTTTGTTGAGGTGGAAAAAGGAACCCTGCTCTGTTTTCTGGAGGAATACAGTTTTAAAAAATATGATCATGGGTAATAAGCAGACTTAAATTTGGGAACCATAAGAAGATATATAATATTTTTGGAATAAAATGGTGATTTTGGAGGAATGAGCACTTTTTGAGATATCTGGTTGGGAGTGATAAGATGCTGAATACAGATTTTTCTCCATAAATACAAGGAAATATTGCTAGTATTCAAAAAAAAAATTGTCAGACTCCCATACATTGAATGGGAGAACTTCTCCAGCTTGGAAACAGAGGGTGGAGAGGGATTATTTCATACATGACCCGTGGGAGATTGTCAATGGAGAAACACCAGAAGATCTGAGGCAATGATCAACCAATTATAAGAACAAAAATGCCCTGCTTCTCATAACTGTTGAACCCCAGGATGACATTCTTCAAAACATTAGATGATAAATTGTGCTATCCAAACCTGGTGTAATTTAAGAAGCTTATATGAAACACCAAATGAACTTATGGTTTTAAGACAAATTTAAAGATTTCTGAAAGAAATTAAGAACATGTCCAAAAAATGCATCAACTTGAAAATGAATTGTCAATGCTTAAGACCACCATCGAAGACATGGAGCTTGTAACCATTTTATTGAACAGCCCTCCATACATGTACCATAATTTTGTGACCTTGTTGTGCGTTTCTTCTAGAATTGAAGTGCCATCATTCGCAGAATTAGTAGGATTGCTTATCCAAAAAGATAAAACATTGAAGAAAGATGAGGACCAAACAAACATTCACAGGAAAACACAATGGTTGTGGTAGGGTTTGAGGTAGAGTCAGGAACAATAGCTAGCAATAAAATCAAATAAGTAATTCACGAAATACAAAAGGTAATTATCAAACCAACAAGCCTAAATATTGTAATTATTGTGGAAAGAATAATATGTAGAAGAGGAATGCTTTCTGACAAAACAGAGGAATAAAGCTAGAGGCAAATGTAAAGGCAAAGGTGGTAGACATAGAGGCAATTTTGAAAATAATAATAAAACTATGAAGTTGAATGAGCCTAAAACAGACTAAAAAGAACTAGATGCTTTTCAGTGTCTCAAAAGGGATGCAACACAGAGGAATAAAACTAGAGTTGGATGTAATGGAAAAGGTGGCAGACATAGGTGCAATTTTGCAGAGTAATGAAACTACAAAGTTGAATGAACCTAGAATAGAAAATATTTTTATGTTCGCACAATAGGAAGTAGAAGCTTCTCAGTGTCTGTGGTCACTGGTATCTTAATTTTGGAGCTTCCAAAAATGTAACTGGGAGGAAAGTTTTCAAAACTTGATAAATGTGAAAATAAAGTTGATAATTATATTAAGCGATAACAGAATATGTCATGTATGAGGTAAAGGAGAAATACCAACAAGAATTTAAAGGAACAATAATAAAAGCATTAAAATATCCTTTATGTCCTTTGTTTCAAAGGAAAATTTTCTTTTTCATTTTCTAGAAGAAGCAATGTTTGATCAAAGAGGAATAATAATATTGTGGCCAGAGGTACACAGTTGCCAGTAATTTTTTTTTTAAACAAGAACTGGAAAATTTTATTATAATATAAAAGTTGTGAAGTCAACAGGGGAAGTACAGCAAAAGAGACAACTAGTGTCCTGCCCCTGAGGAGAGATTAAACAAAATATTCTTCTTACTAGACCATAAAATTCCCATTTTGACCCAAATACATGGCTATGGAATGTTTTGATAATGCTCATATCCATCTACTATTAATTGCCCCAATTTTTCACATGTGCCAAGATTGCTTGTGTGTCCACCTATTCATTGTTGACACATAGGACATGAAACCATTGCACCATTCAAAACTTCCTTTGAGGGTTCTAATTCAAAAAAAAGTGAGCCAACTTATTGTCCTTTGGAGTTGTACCATGAATCATATGCCTGATGATGATTGTGGAATCCCCAAATACTAATAACTTTCGTATGCCACATTGGTGTGTTAATGACAGACCTTGGAGCACGGCACATGCTTCTGCCTAGTTGTTTGTCATATGACCAAACTCCATGTAAGCGAGTTTGTGCATGCGCTTGAGGCCGAACACTGTTATCTCCCACAACACCATCTCTTTCGAAGTGTACGATTCATAAGGGTGCCACTCCACTTTCATCCAATATCCTAATTGGAGGTATTTGGCTCTAAACACGGCATGATGCAGTAACTTGCAAATAATGGGACTTGTAGGTTTCTTCCAAACACTGCCCCATAAGACTAATTACCTCCTCCTTTCTGCCTACTTCAGTTCTTGGTTGTGCTAAGCAACAGACAGATTTGGTGTTCCACACAGCGGTTTCCAAGCTTGTAAGACCATGTATACCTTATAATTCTTGTTCTAGGTCCAAATTCCAATCGAGTCCTTCCCACTGGGGTTTAGAGGAGTACCCATCCTTAGCATAGACCAGATCAACACTCTAGCCTGAACCAAGCCCATATCATAATATTCTTTCATTTGACCTTCAATATTAGGAAACTATTTCTCTCTCTCTCTCTCTGGTCATGGCTCCCGCGTGCCTCCCATGGTCACCAGCTAGGTCCTCCAAACCTTGGACACTCTCAAGACAACATCACTAGATATTCTATCAGTGCCTTCGCAACAATGGATGCAGTGAGAGACTTTCCTTCTCACTCTACATATCCTCATCTCATCTTACAGACAGACAGTTGATTTTTCTTTCTTGCACTCTTCCTGTCATTGCATTATTTAAATCACATATTTGTTTTATGCTTTCTGAGTAGCCCAGTGCACCCCTACAACTTAGTGTCACCGAATGTGTTTCCTTGTCCCATTTAGTAATTTACATATATTTTTGGTAGCTGTTGAACATTAATAAAATTATATTATCTATCTTCTCATCTATAACTCTCAATCAATCACCTACAAGTTCTGGTAATTTTGAGCATGTTGTTGTCTTGATATTATGTTATATGAGCTATCTCCCATTCAATAAAGTTTAAACATCATTGCACAAAGAAAAAATAACTTTTTTTCTAAAAACATCTGTAAGGCCACGTATATTAGAGGACGCATATCATAAATGAGAGTGTACAGCAAGACAGAAATGAAAAGGGACAAGGTACACTTATATCTGTACAATTTAGTAGGGTTGCAAATAGTGAATGATATAACTCATCTAACTCTTTCGGATTTTGGGAACGAGGAACAACTTTCAAGGATTTCATATACCTCATGGCAATGAGCTTTTCACTTAAGTCTTTAACTAATGAACAACATAATCATGCAAAACGAAGCATCCTAAAACAAGTAATATTTCAACTTCTGAAATTAAACATTTCTATCATTTCATGTGTTCAACAAAGATAGAAATATACCAACATTTTGAAAGGGACAGAAAAACAATAACAGGAATACAAGAGACCTATGTTTCAATTCCATCGGTCTTACAAATTGATATAACAAACAAGATCTGGTAAGGTTTCCAAAAACATAGATCACTGAAGAACGCTATGATTTAATATTCATACCCAGTGGCTGGAACTGACAGAATCATATAGTCTAGAAAGCAGAGACACAGAAACAAAAATTACATTAAAGTGAATAGACAATCAAAAGAAGCCAATTAAACAAATAAACTCTATGCATACATTGAAAGGATATGTCAATGGTGGTATCGTACAGAGAACAATCTGAAACATAATAATCATAATATGAAATTATGCATATTTTGTTTCTACTTTCATGCATACACACACACACAAATTCCATATCAAAGAAAAAGTGGGGATGCATCATGTGCAATTAAAAACAGTTTCCCCACGGTATAAGGGACATGCATCATTTCTGTTACTGTAATTCAAAAGAGAAAAGAATCCTCATGTGCTTTGTTGTATTTGCAAATGCCAAATACTCTAGCAATGCCACAAAAAATTTCTAAGTACAGGGATGTTTATCTTCTCAGACCAAGTCACAGCTATTCCTTGCTTTCTATGTCAACCAGAATTAAGGAAACAAGTTTTGGACATGGTACAAGTTTCAGAAACAGTGCTTCCAACTTTGAGGAAACATGGAAATGCCATATCTATCTCTAGATGTATGATTAGGAAGGAAATTTTTATTTGTATGGTATGAATATAGGTGTGGAGTATGAGCTTCCAAAATAACTTCTATCTGTTGTCATATAGATTATTACTTTTGTTTTTACAGATATGAAACAAAATTTAGACACTGGAATCTGCTGGAAGATGTCTAAGAAAACTTTCACAGAGGTTTCCTACGCATTTTTGTGTCAAGTCCATAATGGAAATGATTATGATAATGAAACAATCCCTAAGCCAAAATTTTCTGCTGATATAATATTATACCCAACATTGAAATTTTGTGAAGCCCCATTTTAGCTACAAGTATTTGTTCTCACCGTATATGTTTGAAGTTTGAATCTTCATTCATGGCAACAAAATAAATGCATATAAAGCAGAGACTAATGTATAATCATGACTTACCATATCGGAAGAAAGGGTGGCCTGTAGCTTGATTTCTTTCTACAAGGTACGATGCAAGCTGGACTTCACCAAGCTCCACTTTTCCAGTATTCGCAACTCCATCCAGCCAATCAACAATTTTTTTCCAGCTGTATCTCAGATCTCTGCTATATACGAACTATGGGAGGCCCTAACGGATCAGAGAGGGACGGACCAGAGAGAGTCGGCCTCGCTCAACCAGCAAGAACTTAGAAAATCGTTGTGCACAAAGCCCAGCCACCTCTCCGAACCACTGCTTCCAAGAGCATTCCAAGTTAACACATGTTTATGTGTAGAGTAATACCCCTGAAACTGCTGTCTACAGACCACAATCTTGCTCTGATAAATCAAGAAATAGAGGTGATTGAAATCTAAACAATTGAATTGACAACCAACGATTCCCAGACTTCCAGGTTGAGAAAAATCTTTCCAAGTCCCCTAAGTATCGGATATCGAACATAGAATACTATTGCAATTGCACTGGTGCACATCAGAGTGATTGTCCAATGTCAATCGTATTAGGGTAAGTCACTTCCTGGGTTGACTTGCATCAATGGCTTTGCTCAGAAGATTAAAATTCAAGTGGAACCTTCTAAGGGGCATCAATGTCATGATCCATTGCAGGAATACACATGAAGCATTTCTTGATCAAAATGATGATAGCTATCAGGGCTATTAGATTTTCACAGCTAAGAATCACCTGAAGCCATTCATCCATTTTCAATGATGAAGCCTTTACCTGCTGATGGAAAGGTGAACATGCCAAATTTTCTATGAAATGGAACTTAAAGATGCATGTTTTCTTCTTGTTATTCATCATAAGTTAACCCTTACCAACCCTTTCCAGGCTTTCTTTATTACAAACGATTTTAAATGGCGCTGCAAGAAGTAATTATATTGGGGCTATGCCTCTTTTTTCCATATCACTCTGCAGCTTGTAAACTTCCTCGATATTTCCCATTTTGACATGTACTCTCATCAAGATATTATAAACAATACTATCAGGCACAATGCCCTTCCCAGTCATTTCATTAAAAGTAGAATTTGCTTCTTGCATCAGGCCTTCATTACTAAGTCCCCATATAAGAGACGAATATGTATATAAATCAGGTTCAATACCCCTCTCTATCATTTTTCTTTTCAGGTCAAGAGCTTCATGCATATCACCCTCCTTCAAATTTCCAACAATCAGGGCAGTATAAACAATCTTGTCAAGAACCAAATCATTTTCTAACATTTCCTTGAAAAACAACTTGGCTTCCTGCAAATTTCCACTTTTACAAAGCCCATCAATGAGTGATGTGTAAGTGACTGCATTAGGTGACATACCTGATTCTTTTAGTCTATCAAAGCAGGTTTTTGCCTCACGTAGTGAACCTTGTTTGCAAAGCCCGTCAATAAGCACGGAATAACAGATGAGATCGGAAGTAATACCCCGGTCTAACATTTCATTATGCAGATTGAGAGCCTCCTGCATATTGCCTTCCTTAAAATGTGCGTAAATGAGAGTGGTATAGATAACATCATTCATGTGCAGACCCCTTGCCATCATTTTATTGATGACTGTTTTGGCTTCCTGTAACTGGCATAGATTGCAAAGGCCTTGGATAACAGCACCATAGACTTGAATGTCTGGTTCAATACCTTGCTCTTGCATTTTATCAAAAATTTCCAGTGCCTCCTGCATATTTCCCTGATTGAAATGCCCATCAATTAGGGCAGTGAATATAAATTTGTTAGGAGATATTGTAGTCTCTGACATTTTCTTGAAAAGATCATCAGCTTCCCGTACTTTTCCTTCCTTGCATAAACCATCAACAAGAGCCCCATATGTGACAGCGCTAGGAGTTAAACCGGATTCTACCATTTGATCATAAAGTTTGGCAGCTTCTTGCAGATTACCCTCTTTACAATTTCCATCAATAAGACAAGTAAATGTAAACTCATTGGGATGCAAGCCATGTCCTCTCAGGGCCTTGAAGGTATTGTTCGCCTCTTGCATCATGCCTTCCTTACAGAGTTCATCAATAACTGTACTGAAGGTGATCACATTGGGCAAGATACCATTTTCTCTCATCTCATTGAGGACATCTAAGGCTTTCTGTAGCTGCCTTTGCTTGCAATGCCCATTAATGAGAGTATTGTAAGTAATGACATCGGGTTTGCAACCAGTTTCCTGCATTTCATCACACAACCCCTCCACTTCCTCTAGTTTGCCTTCTTTACAATATCCATCAATCAATGAATTGTAAGTAACAATGTCCGGTTGGCAGCCCATCTCTTTCATTTGATTGAAAAGGTTCCTTGCACACTGCAAATCCCCCTCTTTGCACATGAAATTAATCATAATATTGTATGTAAATACATTGGGAAGAACCCCACTGCCCGTCATGTCTGCGAAGAACTTCCTCGCTAAGTCCCCACGATTGGACTTCCAAAAACTATGCAGAAGCATATTACAGGCATAAACAGTGGGAACAATCCTAAACTTCTTCATTCTATAAAAAACTTCAGAGGCCTCTTCCAGCATCCTAGTTTCGGTGTAAGTCCTCAAAAGGGCATCGAACACTCTGGAAGGCGAATTGCATGCCCTCTGTGTTGCCCTCACCATGTCAAACAGGTTTGGACTTGGGTGTTCACGTTTGTGTGCCCTCACAAGACTCTTGAGGATCTCTTGGGCATGATGATACATTCTGCCCTTGTAGAGTATGTGGGCAATCATGCAATGTGATTCTGTGGTACGATAAAAACCTTGCTGTTGGCTTGCCCATCTAAAGAATTTAATTGCCTATGAGGCTTCTTCTCTTAGCTTCACAAGAACTTGAGATACATGAAGAGGGGCCAAAGTGGATTTCAACAGTGTGGAGGCCCTTAAATCATTCCAACGCTCTTCTCGGACCATTGCACACGCATTGTTTATCAATACATCTTCATCGCCATCTGCAACCCTGGGGGTGATGGGCATGCTGCTTTTGGTTGAAAACACAAAACACCGAATCTTCGGTGATGTGGGTGTGGATGTTTTGGGTTTTGCTGGTAATAAATGAGTAATATCTACACGCCCTTTTGACAATGGCTATTGTTAATGTAGAAGAGGACTTGTATGTGTTTATGATTTATGGAAATTTTGCTTACTTGTGTCCCTCTGATGTCGGTCCTGATCTTCCTCATCTTCTTCTGTTGTTCTCTTTCATTCATAGTCTTCGATTTCTTCTTTTGCTGCTTCTGCGGTGTTATTGTGATTCTTCAAAAACATCTTTGTCTGATGGCGTCCCTGCAATTCGTTGTTATTCCACTCCAGCTCCTCTCGTCCACTTCTCTAGTCGTAATACTGGTTTTCTCATCCTTACGGTTTTCGTTTGCATTCCACTCCAGCACCTCTCGTCCACTTCTCTAGGCCTACTACTGGTTTTTTCATCCTCTGTTTCTGCGTAAAATGGAGCGAATGCCATAGAATGGAAAATCGGGGGCGAATGCCATGGAAACCTGGAAAATCGGGGGCGATTTTCATGTTTCCGGTTTTGTGCGCCCTTTTTTTGGTGGGCTAATGTTAAATAATTAATTTTTTTTAAAATATTTTTTGGGCTAACTTTATTAAACTATAAAAAATGGGTTTTATATAAAAAATTCGCCCTAATAAAATTTAAGATCCCTTAAAATTCGCCTTTGGGCTAAAATTCGCCCCTAAAATTTTCCATCAAATATTTCCACTAATGTCTCAGTGAACCTAGCATAAGAAGAAGTATTTGCATTATTCAAAGAAAAGGACTCAAATATCCACCATGCATAGGCCTTACCTCCAAAATGCAGCGCTGCAACTTTGACTTCATATTCAGAAATTTGGTGGTGCTGCAAATAGGTGTCTAGGTCCTCCACCCAAGCTCTAGATGAACATGTAGGTGAACCATCAAAAGTATATAGAAGAAATATACCCATATCATGTTGCTTGCTTCTCTTCACCTTGATCTTGAAAAACTATGTAAAAGTGATATGATCTATAAAATTCTGAGTTTGAGATTCATGCTCTTGCAGAAAATCACTAAGAGTTTCCCTCCTAGTCATTCCTTCTTCTTCCCTTTCTCTCATGGCAATTCTGGGCATAGGAATGCGCTGCGCATCATAGTGTGTGGTTGCATGCTCACACTCATCATAGGAAAATCTAGAGTTTGTTTCAGATTCAAACTCTCTTGGAGATTCTCTATTAATCTCCCTTCTCATCTTCTTAAGATCTTCATGAATGCTCTGCAAAGTTTGAGGCAGAAAATTTGAAATTTTCTCCTCCTTTCTTCCTCCAAAGAATGGAGTCTTCTTTCTGTTCATATTTTCTTCTTCTTGTCTTCTTGATAGCATATTGGGTGATATTCCACAGGCTGAGCCAAGACTATGCTTTGATATCACTGTAATATCCCAAATTGGAAAATTCAGCAATATTGACCATAAAAACGTTATTTCCAGAAAATTACACTATAACAGGGGGAAATAACACTTGGATCCCTGGGATCTAACAATATAAAATCTAAATCCAAGGAGTTCGAGAAAAAAATCAAATTAGATAGAGGTAAACAGACCTCCCACACCTAGTATGGCTCAAAATTGCTAAAACCCCAAAACTATTGCAACATGAAATTACTACATAAAGAGTCAGTGCATTCTATTGAGAGTTTATGCACAAAAATAGTTGAGACAAATATATCAGATATTATATTAAACAATATGGCTCAAGAATTGAGATCTAGTCTCCTTTATACAAAATCTAGAGAACCCGGGAAGGGTTTCCAGGAATACACTCAAATATAAATGGTGATCTTCAGCAATGGGACTGAATAATCACTATAAACTAAAGCATAGGAGTATATAAGGCTGAAATAATATAGATATGATGTATATCTGATCAAAGGTCTTCCCCCATGGGATGATTGTAGAAATTTCTGTTTTCCCACCCCGGTTTTCAGTTTCACCTTATTACTCCAAAATAGTTAAATGCCCTTTCCCATATCCATACATTTAACAAGCTGGAAAATAAATTTTGCTGAAAACACAAATTCTGGAAAAATTACAGAATGCTGGAAAATGCAGAATTAAAAATCAGCAAGCATAAAAACAGTCATTCACACATTTTGACACAGATATTTTTGGTCAACATGACCTTGGAAAAACCCCCTACAACTCTTGGGGAAAACCAGTTGAGAGCTCCTTCTTATTTCTGAAAAATGCTTTACAGTGAGGCAGAAATTACAGCAAAAATTTCAGCAACCAAACAACTGTACTTATCTCGATTTTCGTGCATTCACTCTGCCTTGGAAAATGTGCAGAACAGTAAAAAACAAAAACAGAAATTTTTCAGCATTTATTACAGCATTAAATGTTGTACGGCCTTTCTCGAAATATGTGCCCAGCTGTACGGCCATACTGCTGTACGGACTGTATGGATTTGTACAGCAAACCTCTCTCCTCGATTTCTGTGCTTCTAAGCCTCGAAATCTATGTTGAAGCTGTTGTTTTGCTGTTGTACAGATTTCTAGAAATTCGTGCCACCAACCAGCAGTCTCTCTCCTCGATTTTTGTGCTCAGAATATGCCCAGAAATAAATGCTGAAGCTGCTGTATGGCCTTCCTTGAAAACTGTGCCTCTCTCCCTCGAAAAATGTGCCCAACACTTGCTGTACGGATTTCTGTCTTGGGAACCGTGCCTCTTTGCTGCTGTACGGCCTTTGCTGAAGTCTCTATCAGCTGCTCTCTTTCTCCTCTCTGCTCAGAAATCTCCCTTGCTCTCCTTCTCTTCCTCTCTCAATCTGCTCATGAAAGAATGAATGATCTTTTCCTCTTTTTCCTCCTTTAACCTAACCCTAAGTGACTTTTGGGGAATCCCTAAATCCAATGGCTGAAATAGATTGAGATCTAGGGCTGAGATTAAATGCTTATTTAAATCTCACTTTCTATTTTTTAATTCACCCCACTTTAATAAAGACCCACTTAGTCATTTATTTCCAAAGTCACTTTTCCTTTCTAATTTTACATTGACTTTATTAAAGTCACTTTAAAATTAGACTTTAGTAACTTTATCAGTTAAAGTCACTTTTAAATTAGATTTGAATTTATAAAATTATAAAGTCACTTTAGGAGAAAAATTAAATTCTTTTGGACACTTTTCCCTAGGCCAAAGATCAAAGCCTTAGGGAACCACCTGTCCTCCGGTAACCAAATTTCAACACTCCCTCTTACCGAGGAAGGTGTTCCTCACCACACACATCTTGTCTCTGAAGTAGACATGCTTGCCCCGTGGTAAGGCTTTGGTAAGAATATCTGCAACCTGCTCATCAGTGGGAATATACTCAAGCTTCACAACTCCTTTCTAAACATAGTCTCTGATGAAATGATATTTGATCCCGATATGCTTTGACCTGTCATGAAATACTGGATTCTCCGTGAGTTTAATGCAACTCTGATTATCACGGTAAATCACTGAAGGTCTCAACGGCTGACCAAATAAGCCAAACAACATCTTGCGAAGCCAGATGGCCTCACAACTAGCTAGACTGGCTGCCATATACTCTGCTTCCGCTGAACTCAATGCTACTGACTGCTGCTTCCGGCTGAACCATGACACCCTTGTCGAACCCAACCCAAAACAGCACCCTGAAGTGCTCTTCCTATCAGAAGCACAACCTGCCCAATCAGAATCAGTGTAACCTGCCAATCTCACTCCATCCCCTTGCCTGTAGTCCAGACCATAATCCACTATCCCCTGCAAGTACCGCAAAATGTGTTTTGCAGCCACCCAGTGAACCTTCCTAGGCTCACACATAAACTGACTCATCGTGTTGACTGCAAAACAAATATCTGGTCTAGTGTTTACCAAATACATCAAGGAACCAATCAGCTGTCTGTACAATGTGGGATCCACCAACTCGGAATCCGAAGCATGAAGCTTCTTCCAGTTGGTGATCATCGGTGTCGCCATGGGTCTACAATCCTCCATGTGGAATCTGCCAAGGATGTCCACAATATACTTCCCCTGTCCCCGGAAGAAATGCCCCTCCTCTTGCCACACCTCCAAACCCAAAAAGTAATGCATCAAGCCGATGTCCTTCATCTCAAACTCCGCCGCAAGATCTCTCTTGCAGTGCTCTATGAGTCTCTCTGCACCTGTAATGACTAAGTCATCCACATATAGCACCAGAATGAGAGGCTCCTCACCTATCACAATATAGTAAAGGTTTGGATCTGCCTCACTCTTTGTGAAACCCATCTTCTGCAAGTAAGTATCTATCCTGGAGTACCAAGCTCTGGGAGCTTGCTTCAGGCCATAAAGGGCATTCTTCAGTCTACACACATGGGACTCCTTCCCATGCACCTCAAAGCCCTGTGGCTGCTCAATGTACACCTCCTCCTGTATGAAGCCATTGAGAAATGCGGTCTTCACATACATCTGGTGGATCTTCCAACCCATCTCTGCTGCTATCGATATAATGGAGCGGATCGAAGTATATCGAGCCACGGGAGTGAAGGTCTCCTCATAATCAACTCCCTCTACCTGGGAGAACCCTCTAGCCATAAACCTCGCTTTGAATTTCTCAATGCTACCATCTGCATCATGCTTTACCTTGTAAAGCCATCTGGAAGTAACCACGGATTTGCCCTCAGGCCTCGGCACCACCTCCCAAACATCATTCTTCATGATAGAAGAATACTCCTCCTACATGGCCTCTCTCCAGACCTGCTGGCTAGCTGCCTCCTCATAGCTAGAAGGCTCAGAGTCAAGGATGCTGGTAGCCATTTCCATATAGCTACAAAACCTCTCAGGTGGTTTGCTCTCTCTGACCGGCCTCTTAGGCTCAGCAACAGATGTGGCATCTCTCAAGGTGTCCTGAAGCCACTTGGGCTTCCTCTTCCCTGAGCACACTTCTCCCGCTAGAGAATAAAACTCCTCCTCCTCAACATCAGGAGCCTGAACTCCTGACTGTCTGTCTGCTGTCCTCCTGCCTGCACTTGAACCTGTAGATGCTGAGGTACTGTGTGAATTGTCCATCAGTGGACTCCCCAGTGAACTGCTCTGTGGACTGCTCTGCATGCTGCCCGTAGCACCACCTCTCTGACTCGGTGAGCCACTCCCCACTGACGGACCTGACATCGTCATAGATGTACCTCCGGATCCTCTTGATCCCTGCCCACTGGATCCCTGTGACTGACTCAACTGCTGCTGAGGGTCTGGCTGATCCAGATACTCTAACTCCCGTGACCTCCTGAAGGCCCTGTCCTCCTCGAACTTCACATCCCGCCTGACAACAACTCTCCTCTGTGTGGGAATATAAATCCGAAAGGCCTTTGAGGTCTCACTGTAGCCCACAAAGATACCCTTCTCTGCGGTGGGCTCTAGTTTGGTCCTCTTCTCCTTGGGTATGTAGGAGTATGTAATGCACCCAAAGATACGAAGATGACCAATATCAAGCTTCTTCCCAGAAAAAGCCTCCTCTGGAGTCATGTGCCCCAAGGCACGATGCGGACTCCTGTTCTGCAAGTAAACCGCTGTGTTGCAGGCCTCTGCCCACAAAAACAATGGCAACCCCTGATCATGTAACATGGCTTTGGCAGCCCCTCCGATGGATCTGTTCTTCCTCTCCGCAACCCCGTTCTGTTGGGGGTTGTAAGGAACAGTGAACTCCCTCCTAATGCCTGCCTCCACACAATAGTCAACAAACTCTCCAAGGGTGTACTCTCCTCCATTGTCCGACCTCAGGGACTTGATCTTCCGACCTGTCTGTGTCTCCACAAGAGCTCTGAACTCCTGAAACCACTTGAAGACCTCACTCTTGGTCTTAAAGAAATAAATCCAGGTCCTCCTGGAGTGATCATCAATGAATAAAACATAGTACTCATATCCACTCAAGGAAACATGAGACATCCGACCGCTCACATTAGAATGAATCAAATCAAGTATCCCAGTCGCTCTGCTGTCACTGCTGGGAAAAGGGGATTTGGCAAACTTGCCCATCGCACATCCTCTGCAAGTATCAAAGTGATCAGTACTGAAATCTGGCATACCTATAGTGATCTCCCGCAAGGTCCTCAAGGCTCCATGATACATATGTCCCATCCTGCGGTGCCAAATCTCACACAGCTCAGAACTGCTAGCTCTGCTGTCGGTACTACTGCTCAATGCCAAAAGGGGCTGGAATGCAAACTTGTACACCTTTGCATGGCGTACACCTATCACTCTAGCTGAATCAGCTGGAGTGCCCCTGGGATACATCAACACCTGTCCTCCCCTGAATAGTATCTCATATCCTCTGTCCTCCAAAGCTGAGACGGATATGAGGTTCTTCCTCATCCCTGGCACATAAAGAACATCTGACACCTTCAAGGTAGGTTTGGACTCCCTCTGAAATGTCAATGTTCCCACACCGACTGCTCTAACAACTCTGTCATCACCGAGTACTACCTCTACATCAGTGCCACTCTCTGAAAGCTCTGAGAAGTACTCACGGACTCCTGTCATGTGACGTAAAGCCCCACTGTCCACATACCAGATACCCGAAGATGCTCCGCTAATCGAGGGAAATGCATGCTCCCTCTGAACCTCTATGGCAGATGATCCCGCACTAGAGGATTCACACGCAGTGAACCCAAACTCCCGGTCAAAACGATCTGCAAAGTCCTCAACCTCTGCTGAAGCTGCCATGCTCTGGTTCTTCCCCTTCTTCTTCTTCTTCTTCGGACACACAACTGCATAGTGTCCCATCTTCTGACAATTCCAACACTTCACTTTGGAATAGTCCTTCTGTGAGTTATCCTGTTTACCTTTACCTTTGCATTTGCCCCCACCATTGCTTGTGGAAGCCTGCTTCTTCCCTTTGCCTTTCTTGCGTCCTGCCAACAGTGCTACATCCTCATCCTGCTCAACTGGCTTGGCTGCCCCAAGCTGACCTTTCCTGATCTCTGTCTGAATGCAATCATCCCAAAACCTCTCCCATGTGGGAAGGGTCTCACGTGCACAAACCCCATAAGAAAAGTTCATCCATGAACGGGCGAGGCCATTCACTGCAATCCGCACCAACTCAGTGGGTGGAATGTCCTCTCCAATCGCTACCAACTCATCTCTCACATTAGTAATATTTGTGAGATATCCAGCTGCACTATCATTACCCATCTTAATGGTCTTCAGCTTCTCCTTCAGGACCATTTTCCGGTTCTCATTGGTACTCTGGTAGAGATTGGACAATGCTGTCCACATCTCATGAGCATTTCTCTTTCCTCTCACATGAGGAATGCAATGGTCTTTGATTCCATCTAGAATCAGCCTCTTACCCTTGTTGTTCTTTTTATTATATGCTGCCAACTGAGTAGCATCAGTAGGCACATTCACAGGGTTCTGTGTGGTATGTACCATAATGTCCCAGACTTCTGCCTCCTCCAAGATACTCTGCATTCTCTCCTTCCAAATGCTGTAGTTGGAATGCCCATCCAACCTATCCTCCACCCTCAGTCCCAATGACATCCTGCTGTCCTAAAACTGAAAAATAACACTGCTGTAGTAAAGGTAAAAATCTGATGTTTGTGAAAAATCAGCTTGCTGGAATTTTCTGAGTGAAAAATCAGCAGGCTGTAATTTTCCTCCTTGCTGTCCCAAACTGCTCTTTCAGCACTCAAGCTTTGATACCATGTAGAAATTTCTTGTTTTCCCACCCCGGTTTTCAGTTTCACCTTATTACTCCAATGTAGTTAAATGCCCTTTCCCATATCCATACATTTAACAAGCTGGAAAATAAATTTTGCTAAAAACACAAATTCTGGAAAAATTACAGAATGCTGGAAAATGCAGAAATAAATATCAGCACACATAAAACAGTCATTCACACATTTTGACACATATATTTTTGGTCAACATGACCCTGGAAAAACCCCCTACAACTCTTGGGGAAAACCAGTTTGAGAGCTCCTTCTTATTTCTGAAAAATGCTTAACAGTGAGGAAGAAATTACAGCAAAAATTTCAGCAACCAAACAACTGTACTTATCTCGATTTCCATGCATTCACTCTGCCTTGGAAAACATGCAGAACAATAAAAACCAAAAACAGAAATTTTTCAGCATTTATTACAGCATTAAATGTTGTACGGCCTTTCTCAAAATATGTGCCAAACTATACGGCCGTACTGCTGTACAGACTATACATATTTGTACAACAAACCTCTCTCCTCGATTTCTGTGCTTCTAAGCCTCGAAATCTGTGTTGAAGCTGTTGTTTTGCTGCTTTACGGATTTCTAGAAATTCGTGCCACCAACCAGCAGTCTCTCTCCTCGATTTTTGTGCCCAGAATCTGCCCAGAAATAAATGTTGAAGCTACTGTACAGCCTTCCTTGAAAACTGTGCCTCTCTCCCTCGAAAAATGTGCCCAACACTTATCGTACGGATTTCTGTCTTGGGAACCGTGCCTCTTTGCTGCTGTACAGCCTTTGCTGAAGTCTCTATCAGCTGCTCTCTTTCTTCTCTCTGCTCATAAATCTCCCTTGCTCTCCTTCTCTTCCTCTCTCAATCTGCTCAGTCTCCTATTACAAAATCTAGAGGACCCGTAAAGGGTTTCTAGGAATACACCCCAATACAAATGGTGATATTCAACAATAAGACTCAATAATCACTTACAAAATAAAGTACAAGAGTAAATAAGGTTGTAAGAATATATATATGATGCATATCTGATCAAAGGTCTTCAACCATAGAAGGATCAACCCTCCTAATCAAGGAAAACTCTTGAAAAGAGTCACAAAAGACACCGCTAAAATTGTAGAACAAAAATAAAATAGTTCCCGTAATGAATAAAAAAGGTAGGTGATGATAATATGTTGGAATTCTACCAAAGGTCTGAAATAAGCTCAGGAACACTCCAAAATTATCCTACAATAGAAAGGAGCCTCCCTCCTATGCAAAACCAACTCAGAAAGTGGGTTTCTCAACCCTCCACTGCAACACCCTGCAACTCAACACAACCTCCTGCAGAAACTGCGATGAAAATGAAGACTGAAGCTTAGCACCAATGCCAGATGTGTAGAATGATATATCAGGTCTATCCCAAGAGCTACTCAAAGGTAAGATAAGGAATTCCTAAATAGGAATACCTTAGTGCTAAACAGCACCAGCAATCTTAGCTAAATATTTGAAGAGAGAAAAAAGTCTAAGCAGAAATAAAAATATAATTCATAAGCTAACCTTAAATGGCTTCCATCCTCTTCCTTATAAAATAAGTGAGCCTTCTCACCTTGGTTCCCACTCATTAGGGTTTTCACCATCACACAAACATTCTTCCTCCAAAACTGCGTTGTACCTTCATTAGAGCCATTCCTCTAAAACTGCGTTGTTTGATTTGGTCAAGGTTGACCTCTTCAACCTGCTTCAGCCCTTTTCACACCTAAGGGTCTTCAATCCAACTCACATATAGCTGTCTAGGCTGAATCTCATTCATATTGAGCTATTTTTATTGCTGATCTACTGCTCCTACATTTATGTTGTTGACTTGGTCAAACTTGACTTTGTCCACATGAAAATGTCCCTTTCCACACATGAGAGTGCTAGATCAAGTTAATTTTATGATCCCTTTTCACATCAATAGGGATTTTATTTATATTACTGAAATGTATGGGTCTCCTTACCAATTTATTCATCTCCTAAGTGCAAACAACAAAAATCAATATTACAGTTAGTTGTCTGCTAATTTTGGAATATTACAGTTGAGTTATTAGATTGTTTGGGTTTCGAAATGGTTGTACAGGTAGATGCATTGCAGTGGATATTTATATGGATGTGATTGGGGTTATGGTTATGGATGAGGTGGATGGTATAGATATCATGGAGTTTGGTATGGAGGATAATGAGGAAAATATTGAGGATATTGTGCATTTCTCCCATAGGGTCCTTGCCAATCTTGTTTCCAAGATTGGTTTTTGGGTTGAGATGCTCAAGGTTTCCAAGGACAGGGTGTGTTCCAATTGATTTTAAATTTATGTGCATAACATTTAAATTTTGAATTATGTTCTTGAATGATACCTAGTTGACTAGGCTTCCATGGTCCTCTTTGACTTGCTCTATTATATTCTTGGTAAAATTCCTTCAACCTTGGAAATGATGGACAATATTTAATAGCATGTGATTTTGCTTGGATAACATAGATACCAACATTGTATTTTACCATTTTTCATTCTTAAAATTTCTACTTATTCACATATATTGCTAATAAAATATATTTTAAAGTCATCAAACAAATTTCCAAGTCTAGATTGACTTATTGATCATGATGTTGATTTACTTACTCTTTCCATTCCTCTTTATATGTGTTTGCATGTTTCAGAAATTTCTTCAAATGATAATCAATATACATTGCATCTACTCATAAGATCAAGGAAATCAATCCAATCATCCATAATTGTTCTAAGAAATAGGCTATAGACTCTCCATTGAGAAATGTCAAGGATTATTGTATTGACAAGCATATGGCTTGTGGAGTATTCTCCTTCCTTAAGTAGCGATTGTATGGTGTTACCCTACCTCAAGGGTTTTGATATTAATAAGAAGCAATTCCATTCTTGGATCGATATTGATATTTTTTGGGCATATTTGGCTCTAATATATTTTCATGTCAGGTGTATTACAAAAATTGAACTTCCTAGATAGAGATAGCCCTCTCTCAAGCTAGAAGGGATAAATTCAAGATTACAAGTTATTTTGTGGTTACCTCTGATTTTCTCTCTTCATCCCAGCTCAAATCTACCTTAGGCTGAAATAAGGTAAAATTCAAGGCTACATCAAACCACGCTCAGCCTCGTAGCTAGCCCTACGAGGACAGGAGAGGGCTCTCTCTGGGTCTATCTCAGCAAAAGGTCTTCAAAGGGGCTGAGATGACTTATAACGAATACTGATTTTAGGCTAGTAAAGAGATAGGAAAGTTTGATTTTGATTTTTTGGGTTTTTGTTGAAAAGATGGGAAAACAATTTTGGGTCCGGGGATAAGGCCAGATCTTTGCAGATTTCGAGTTGGGGCAAGGTAGGCAGTAGTCTTGATGCTTTTGATTATGTGTATGGATGGATCAGAATGAAAAGGAGCTGAAGAGGGCAAGGGAGAACATGGATCCTCTCCAAATAGGCGAAAACATGTAAAACTAAACAAATTTAAAGGTAGAGCACTGAAACAATGGATTCAACCTCATTTACTCATTCATTTAGTTTCAGAAGCATAAGAAGGGAATGGCATACATTAAACATGAAAGAACTTACAATAAACTGAGAGAAAACACCATTAAGAACTGAAAGCCACAAGAATCCCAACAGGTGCTGCAAAACCTCTGATCTTTCCTTAGCCAAAATATGAAAAATATGTACAATGTGTGCCAAAGTTTCCCAAGAGTCCAACCTGTAGAATGTCTCAGAAATTACAATATATATATCACTCTAACCCTTTCCCACACCTCTAGGGGTCGAAATCCTCCTTCTAGGAGCAGTTCCAACAAATTCTAATCAAGGAGCTAAAATCTAGGCAGCTAACAACTTGCCTCTAAAAGAGTGGAAACTGATTCATTTACATGATTTTCACTTTTTTGAGAGTGAATCTCCTAGAATAGATAAAAGTAAGCCAAAGTTACATGCCAACCCTTGATTTACATCATGAAAAGTCAAAAATTACATCCACAAGCAAAACTGGTCCAACTGGCCGAAATCCTGAGCTGGAAGGTGAAAAATTGACCAAAAATCCAAGTGCGTAGCGCCCCTGAGCCATACGCGTAGCGTGCCTTTCATCCTGATTTTGGGGCACTTTCCGGCATCCAAATTGAGCTCATGATAGCTCGTTGGAAAGCCCTCGATGTTGGCTATCCAACCCAAGTTGAATTTCCCAATTTGGAGCTCATTTTCCCCTCCAAAACGTCATTCTCCCAGAAGTACTTCCTGCTGGTGCAAAAGGTGGCAGCAAGGTGGTTTTCATGGTGTTTTTGGGCCTTTTGATCATCCAGAACTTGATGAAATGCTTCGAAAATACTTGAGCATGCATAAATTACCATGAAAAACCCAAAAATATAAATTTTTCCTCCAGCAAGTGTCTGAATCAAAAGCGAGCGCGTCGACGCGCTACTCGTATAGCTGAAAAATCTGTTTTGAGACCAAAATATTTCAAAATGACAAAAATTTCTCCGAATTTGCTCAAATTCGGAGCGAAGACCCTCCATCATGTATCATGCCCAGCCAACGAAGCCTCGGCCAAAATCTGAAGTGGAT
The DNA here is from genome assembly GCA_034641835.2 of Pinus albicaulis. NCBI lineage: Eukaryota > Viridiplantae > Streptophyta > Pinopsida > Pinales > Pinaceae > Pinus > Pinus albicaulis. The sequence continues at coordinate 163,936 of JAXQQM020079877.1, forward strand.
CAGGCCTCTTTCGCCGTTTCAGTATCCTCCTGGTGCATGCAGTTTCAGTAGTGAAAACACTGTCTCTGTTGTGATGTGTCGGTCTCTGTCATGGTGTCACAATGTGTATGAAAGTATGCTGATATGGTTATGATGAAAACAAGAGTCTGGTATATGCTCCAATGTTAGATGTGTCACATATATGTCAAGGTGCTATAGGAAATATCACAATGGGAAAAGGACTGTCACAAGGAGTTTGAATGGAAAATAGCCACTCCTTGACTACATGGGGATTTGACACGTGAATAGGAATGAATGTAGTGTAGTGTAGGTCAATAGAAATAGCCCTTGCAGTGTTTGACAATGTCAATGGAGGATGTGGACAAGTGAAAATGAGACTATGTCATAACATGAATGATGAGCAGTGTTAAAATGACAATGGCAATAATAATGACAGCAGTGATGTAATGGCAAAGAGAGGGCATGGAAGCAGAGACACTACTGAAAATAGATGACACAGGCATATATATCAACAGCATAAGCTTGGAAACCCCCACACAGTCACTATCATTTTCCTCAAAACCCCAAGAAGTGAATTTGGAAATAAACATAGGGTTTACATTTCTCCACATTAAACATTTGTTTCTCCACTTTCAAAACACCATAATCATGTCCAAAATTCACTGAGCAAACGTAAAGAACCTACTTGCAAGCAGTTGGAGGCAATTTGGCATGAATCTGGATGAAGGAGCGAAATTTTTTGGCTATGAGATTATACGCGTAGCGCGTCACCCAATGCGTAGCACCAGTGTAATTTTACACTAAAAAATTTCGCTATACGCGTAGCGCGTCACCCAACGCGTGGCGCGCCAGCCCAACACACAATTTGGCTTCAAAACTCATTTTTTTCACTTCCTTGATGTGTCTTGGCCTCTGCTGATGTTCAAACATGGAAAAACCAAGCAAATTTGATGTTGGAGAGAAATGGCAAAAAAAATTTGTGTTCTGGCCCAATGAGTAGCGCGCACTTTTATATGCGTAGCGCGCTACATAGTGCATTTTTCAGGAGGCTTTTGGAGGCCTTCCCGGTGTCCAAATTGAGCATGTGATAGCTCGTTGGAAAGATGTTGGAGTCGACGTTCCAACCCAAGTGGAATTGTTCAATTTGGAGTTCATTTACCTTATCAAAAAGAAAATCGCCCAACACTACTTCCTGCAGGTGCATCAATTCTCCTGAGGCAACGGTATTCTTGACATTTCTCCAAAACCATTATACCTGTGTAAAAAGTGAAGGATTTTTTTCTTCCTTGGCATGTTTTGTACAAAAACCTCTCTCAGTTTTCCAAAATTCATCTTTTATTGCTCTGAAACATCATTTGAGTGAAACCTATCCCGATGTGTGAAACAAGGGATTTTGTCGAAATGAAGCGAAATGAAGGGGATAAGGGGCTTCTAAATTCTTGGGGAAATTTTGGGAAGTAGGGGGGGATGTTAGGAAGCAGGGGAAAGTGGAATCTCAGAGATTGAGTGAGGGGAAGGGGTCCAAAAGGGCAAAACACAGGCCTAACCTAGAAAATTGCCAAGTTGTGGCAAGAAACTAGGGTTTGTGCAAAAATGAGGAATTTGGGGAATCTCAGTGATGGGAAGTGTTTAATAAGGTACATTAATGATAGGGGAAGGTGTATGAACATCAGGATACAAGTTTTTCTAATGATTTTACCATCCAAGAGAAATTACCTCCAAAACCCTAGGAGAGGGAAATGGACCTTACCTAGGCACAACTGAAGCATGAACAAGCTGTAAAATGACCCAATGGAACTTGACATGATGATGAAAACCCTCTGAATGATGGTACACTCAGCTGAATGGTGACATGGACCTACATTTGGACAACTTTGAAAAGAGTGAAAACAAACCCTAGACCTAATGCCTAGTGACCAAATTTTGCTTGAAGACTCATTGAAATGACAAAATTTGACCTTGACACCTTAAAATAACTTTGTAAGAGCATGTTTGATCACTGAAGGAAAGCTGCAAAGGCTGACTCTAACATTGGCTCCAATGGGGATGGTAGCTCCTTGGAGGTGCCAAGAACGGCAGATCTTTGGGAGAGCAGACCAGTGCCTTATCCATTGGGCAATGGAATCAAAAACTCAAACTGAAGTGCATGACTGAAAACTAATGACTTGATGACACAAATTGAATCTCACTCAACTAAGAACTGACTCGATACTTAAACACAACCGACAAACTGGAAATATGCTCAATATAAAGCTTATTCAATACAACCTACTCTAACAGTTTCATTCATCACCTGATCAAGTGAAATGAAACAACCAATGCAACCATGTAAGCATCCTGGCTGCTGTTTGATTTCTTCCCACATGCTTACTGATGCGCAGGAAAAGGAAAGAATCGAAAGGCAACTCCCATGGAAATTTGAACTCAAGCTGACTGCTGATAAACTTGCAAAGCATGAATTGACTAGAGGACTTCAAGAATACTGTAAAAGGATCTTCATACACATAGCTACTAATTTCCATTAACACATCACTGCTCTGATCCAGATAATCTCCATATCTTAATCTTAAATTTTTTCTCACCTCTATGCTGTCTTTCTTTGGTGATTGCAGCAAGCTACCAAAAGGATCCTGAATTTCGTGAATAACCAAACACTGTTGCTGATTACAAACAGAACAAAAGTCTCCTTCATCAATCTCCTCATATGACTGCAAACCTTGATGAGAGCTTTGTAATGAAAAATCTGTTAGACAAGACAATGAAGGCAACTTTTGAATAAGATTATCATCAACATTCTTTTCCAGCACATGGTTAGCTAATGAAGAAGAATTTTTACAGCAAACATCATCCAACACACGAGCAATAGGATCATCAAAAACTTGAGAAGATTGCTGCACTGTATCCCTTGAAACTGTATGACATCCTACTGGCTGTTCATCTTTTCCTTGAGATATATTACGAAGATTCTGCCTTATAAACTGAAATGCTTCGAAACAAAAGGGTATAGAATTTTCCTGCATCATCAAATCATTTATTTCATCTTCCACACCTTCATCTGTAATCTGACCTTCAATTTCATTTGGTGGCTGCAAATCTGATGCTACAGGCTGCTCAAGAATTTCGTTATCTGTCTCATCCTCAACATTAACACTGAGAGATTGCTGATTTCTTACAAACTGCTCATTTGAAGATTTACTATGCAATTTTCCCTTCAAAAATTGGAATGATTCAAAACAAAATGGTACGGAGTCACCTTGTATCATTTGATCACATGTACCAGCTTCCATGTCCTCATCTGCAACTTGACAATCAATGGCTTTCGGGGGTTGCAAATCTGAATATGAGAAGTCTTGAACAAAATTTTCATTGCTCTCAAGATGATTCAAATCAAGACTTGTTGACATTTGATTTCTGATTGCATGGTAGTTGTCTCTGATGAACTGAAATGAATCAAAACAAAAAGGCAAAGATCCTTCACTTACTTCAAAATTTTCTGCACTTTCCTCATCATTGTCATAGCTGATATGCATCGGTTGATCACTGTACTCGAGCTGCTGAAAGTGAACTTCCTCCTCGCACAAACTAGCTACTGATTTGTCTGCAAGATTAGCTTCTGTTTGGAGAACATAATCATCATCATACTAATCAAACTGAGGCAATTCATCAGTATAAAACACATCATCAAACATACACATCATATCAACAGCTCTCTCTTCTTCACAATGATCTATAAAACAATCACTATGACAACTGGGATCAGAAACAAAATGTTTTGGGTCAGCCGCTTGTTCTTGAATGTCATTTTCATTTTTTGCAGTCATTTTCCGCACCATCTCTTCTACTGCGTTTACAAAAAGATCAAGCTTTTCCTCTGAAGGTGTCGATTTCTCCAGATCTATGTTTTTCATCTCTTCTTCCTTCAACCTTGCCCTCAAGATCAGCAAATGAGCCTCTACATTTACTGCCTTGTTCTGCATCTCGTGAAGTGTTGCAATATTCTTTTCTCTCAGCTGAAACTCCATTTCCGGATCAAAGGCACCCGAGTAGTGCAAGAGAGCAGATCTAGGAGAAGGTCTTATATCAGCTGGCATCGAAAAATATACTTGGTTAAATCTGGCAGAAAACTGTTGTACTGTCTCCCCTGGCAATCTTTTCAGCTGGTTATACTCCTCTATAATCAACAAAAAGTTTTGTCTGATCATCCACCTGTCGAGGAAAACTGTGACGAACTGCTGGAAATCTGAGATGCTCGCATCAGGCAGGGCTTTAAACCAACTCTTCACTTGGCCTTGCAAAGAAAGAGCAAAAAGTCTGATACTAACATCTTCATCATCAACTTCAAAAAGATCTAGAAAAGTCTCAACATTTTGCACATGTTGCTCAGCGTTGACATTGTTACATTCACCGTCAAATCTTGGTAGATATAGATCATAATTTGCAGGAAAAGCATGGAGAACAGAAGGCAAAACAAGAGGTTTGTACCGATCTGGAATTTTACAGGATGGGGTGCTAGAGTCATGATCACTCTTGATTTTCCGTCTCACTCCAAGAGAGTCAGGATAAGACGGGAAAAATTCTATCCACAAGCAAAACTGGTTCAACTGGCCGAAATTCTGAGCTGGAAGGTGAAAAATTGACCAAAAATCCATATGCGTAGCGCCCTTGAGCCATACGCGTAGCGCGTCTTTCAACCTGATTTTGGGGCACTTCTCGGCATCCAAATTGAGCTCATGATAGCTCGTTGGAAAGCCCTGGATGTTGGCTATCCAACCCAAGTGGAATTTCCCAATTTGGAGCTCATTTTCCCCTCCAAAACTTCATTCTCCCAGAAGTACTTCCTGCTGGTGCAAAAGGTGGCAGCGAGGTGGTTTTCATGGTGTTTTTGGGCCCTTTGATCATCCAGAACTTGATGAAATGCTTCGGAAATACTGGAGCATGCATAACTTACCATGAAAAACCCAAAAATATAAATTTTTCCTTCAGCAAGTGTCCCAATCATAAGCGAGCGCGTCGACGCGCTACTCGTATGGCTGAAAAATCTGTTTTGAGACCAAAATTTTTCAAAATGACAAAAATTTCTCCAAATTTGCTCAAATTCGGAGTGAAAACCCTCCATCATGTATCATGCCCAGCCAACGAAGCCTCGGCCAAAATCCGGAGTGGATCATGTGTTTCACCTTGTTTCAGTATCCTCCTGGTGCATGCAGTTTCAGTAGTGAAAACACTGTCTCTGTTGTGATGTGTCGGTCTCTGTCATGGTGTCACAATGTGTATGAAAAGTATGCTGATATGGTTATGATGAAAACAAGAGTCTGGTATATGCTCCAATGTCAAATGTGGCACATATATGTCAAGGTGCTATAGGAAATATCACAATGGGAAAAGGACTGTCACAAGGAGTTTGAATGGAAAATAGCCACTCCTTGACTACATGGGGATTTGAAACGTGAATAGGAATGAATGTAGTGTAGTGTAGGTCAATAGAAATAGCCCTTGTAGTGTTTGACAATGTCAATGGAGGATGTGGACAAGTGAAAATGAGACTATGTCATAACATGAATGATGAGCAGTGTTAAAATGACAATGGCAATAATAATGACAATAGTGATGTAATGGCAAAGAGAGGGCGTGGAAGCAGAGACACCACTGAAAATATATGACACAGGAATATATATCAACATCATAAGCTTGGAAACCCCCACACAGTCACTATCATTTGCCTCAAAACCCCAAGAAGTGAATTTGGAAATAAACATAGGGTTTACATTTCTCCACATTAAACATTTGTTTCTCCACTTTCAAAACACCATAATCATGTCCAAAATTCACTGAGCAAACGTAAAGAACCTACTTGCAAGCAGTTGGAGGCAATTTGGCATGAATCTGGACGAAGGAGCGAAATTTTTTGGCTCTGAGATTATACGCGTAGCGCATCACCCAACGCGTAGCGCCAGTGTAATTTTACACTGAAAAATTTCGCTATACGCGTAGCGCGTCACCCAACGCGTAGCGCGCCAGCCCAACACACAATTTGGCTTCAAAAATCATTTTTTTTTTCACTTCCTTGATGTGTATTTGCCTCTGCTGATGTTCAAACATGGAAAAACCAAGCAAATTTGATGTTGGAGAGAAATGGAAAAATTTTTTTGTGTTCTGGCCCAATCAGTAGCGCGCACTTTTATATGCGTAGCGCGCTACATAGTGCATTTTGCAGGAGGCTTGTGGAGGCCTTCCCAGTGTCCAAATTTGGTTTGTGATAGCTAGTTGGAAAGCTCTTGGAGTCTACTGTCCAACCTAAGTGGAAGTTTGAAATTTGGAGTTCATTTACCCTATAAAAAATCAAATCTCCCAACACTACTTCCTGCAGGTGCATCAATTCTCCTGAGGCAACGGTATTATTGACATTTCTCCAAAACCATTATACCTGTGTAAAACGTAAAGGAGGTTTTTCTTCCTGGACATGTTTTGTACAAAAACCTCTCTCAGTTTTCCAAAATACATCTTTTATTGCTCTGAAACATCATTTGAGTGAAACCTATCCCGATGTGTGAAACAAGGGATTTTGTCGAAATGAAGCGAAATGAAGGGGATAAGGGGCTTCTAAATTCTTGGGGAAATTTTGGGAAGTAGGGAGGGATGTTAGGAAGCAGGGGAAAGTGGAATCTCAGAGATTGAGTGAGGGGAAGGGGTCCAAAAGGGCAAAACACATGCCTAGCCTAGAAAATTGCCAAGTTGTGGCAAGAAACTAGGGTTTGTGCAAAAATGAGGAATTTGGGGAATCTCAGTGATGGGAAGTGTTTAATAAGGTACATTAATGATAGGGGAAGGTGTATGAACATCAGGATACAAGTTTTTTCGATGATTTTACCATCCAAGAGAAATTACCTCCAAAACCCTAGGAGAGGGAAATGGACCTTACCTAGGCACAACTGAAGCATGAACGAGGTGTAAAATGACTCTTTGGAACCTGACATGATGATGGAAACCCTCTGAATGATGGTACACTCAGCTGAATGGTGACATGGACCGACATTTGGACAACTTTGGAAGGAGTGAAAGCAAACCCTAGACCTAATGCCTAGTGACCAAATTTTGCTTGAAGACTCATTGAAATGACAAAATTTGACCTTGACACCTTAAAATCACTTTGTAAGAGCATGCTTGATCACTGAAGGAAATGATCACCGGAGGAAAGCTGCAAAGGTCGACTCTAACACATCCTACGTCATTGTAGAGTGATAAGATAAGGCTATGGAAATCATAGTGATTTTTGTGCAAGTAATGGGCTA